>CM076577.1:511085306-511388844 GCA_034641835.2 Pinus albicaulis | reverse complement strand
AAATTTAACTATTGAAGTAGATAAGCAAAACTGAAATGAACAAAGCAATACTGAAATGAAACAAAATCTATGAAAATCAAATGGAAAGCAGAATAATGTTAGTTTCATGTCACTAGTCAAAAAGCTATGAAAATGCTTGCATTTGCACCACTCATAACTGAAAGCAAAGAACAACGATGTTGATTATCAGCATAAAACATAAAAGACAGAAATGAGATGGAAATTATGGAAGTGTATAAACAGAAATGAAACAAATGCAATATATGAACATATGAATGGATTATGACAGAATGAAATGAAATTAAAATTATACACTAATGCACAAAACCTTAGCTGAGCAGGGGCCCTCTACTCCAGCCTTGGCAACGGTCCTCAAATACGAATTAAGTTGAAAAACAGAGTCTTCTCATATTAAAAAGCAGTCATTACATAATGGTAATGTTACGGCACAAGTGCAGCGTAATCACTACAGAGCAGACTAATCAAAAGATAACAGAGACTACATTCACTAATATCGACTAACTTCATATGCGTATGCAAACGCATTATATATAACAACAAACTATAACTGTCTCCTAAATTTCATGCTGGTGGAGAGCACGTAGACCACTACGTCCACGGATATAGGAGCATGGCCATGTTGGAAAGTAAATCTACGAGAGGTGGGTGCTTGAATTCGACTCTAGAGCCCTGTACAGATGTCGATTTATCCTCCGCAGGCTTAGAAACGGCCGTATGGATCTTCATGTGACACGAAACAGAGTCCGGCCGACATGAAACTCCATGGTTGACTTCCATGTGGACGCCTTTGACCGCGGCTTCTTTGGATGATTTTGCTTGAACCAATAGGACACGAACCATGTCCACGTCATTCCTGACCTGCCCATGTGGCTCATTTCCCTTGTAGACACCTGTAGCATAGAGTTTCACAAAATAGTTGCGGAAAGTTGCAGCAGCTGCGGAAAGTGGCAAGATTCCGCAGCTGAATGAACAAAATCTAGATCAAATAGCAAACACAAAAATATAATTAAAAACCATGTTAGATGCTCTTTTGCACATGATATTGACAATTTGGGAGGTTTAGGTGAGTGAAAAAGGTATGGAAAAATGTATAGAGAAGATGCAAATTTGGGACTCAACATACCCCCATTGTGAAGGTGTTGCATGTCCTCATGCAACCAAAATTTTGATACTTCTTTGTTTAGTTCATGTGCCTTGATACTTCAGCCAGCACATCCAATCCTCTTCTCTTCTTCCTTGGTACTGCCATCATTCTGGGTTTCTTCATTAAGCACCTAAATTTGATATTTACAAGTGCTCTGCTCAATTTTTGGCATTTCCTTTTCAATTTCTTATTCTTCTTCTGCCATATTCCCAAATGTAACATAGTATTATCATGGATGATCTTGTCCAGTTTGCCTTGTTCTTTCAATGTCTCATTTTCATTTTTGATGTGCCTATTTAAAATCTCCAGCTCAAAATTTTCCTGTTTTAGTGATTGAACTAAATCATCCTGCAATGTATGAGGCTGAATGGAAGAAGTACTTGGACCTGTGGCTACCTTTTCCAAAGATTCTATATAGTCATATACTTCCCTACTGCTTGGGGTCTATTTCAGGTGTCATTTTTATTGGGTTGTCCCCAAAATGCTGTGAAGGAGAGTTATGTTCAAAATCTGGCCGAGGAGGGCTTACATCAATATTTTGCTGAGAATAGGATGGAGTATGCTCATTGTTTGATTGGGAATGAAATGAACCAGGTTCACTAACTGACTGAGATGGACTATGGTCAGTTGGGGACTGTTCAGATGTCTCCTCACCCAAATCAATGAAATGAGGACCCTTAATTTGCGTTTTTCTCAATTTTCCCTTAAGTCTGCTGCTTCTCCTCACACGCTGTGGTACACTACCCTTTTGTTTTTGTTTTCCTTTCTCTGCCTTCTTGGATATAGATGACTGTTTTTGAAGATAAACTAATCTTTTAGATAGCATTTGATGATCTTCTTCTTCAGAAGAAGGAGTTTTATGTACAGCCTCAATAGTTTCTTTCCCTTTTGGTGTTATTGGCTTCTTACCCTTGATTTCCTTCTTCTTCCTTTTTACCAGTCTCTCTTCCCTATCATTTCTTTCCATAGTAGTAGTAGGAGTATTTTGGATTTCATCAATTATTCTTTTCCTCCTACTTCTTCTTGCTGTGCTAGCTGCAGGAATTTCCTGAGTAGGAGTAATTTGGGTTTCAACATTTATTATTTTTCTTCTACTCCTTCTTGTTGAACTACCTTCAGGAATTTCCTGAGGTTCCTCAAAGAAATTTCTAACTAGAAATTGTTCCCATGTGTCTTTTCTTTCCTTTAACTCCTTTTCAATCAGAATCTTTACAAGGCCGTGGTGATATAGATGGGGCTCTACATCTCCTAAGTGTTTCTGAACAGTCACAGCCATTTTCTTCAAGCTATTGAATAGAAAATATGGGAGATCGAGAGTTTGATTTTCTAGAAAATTCATCAATAGCCTGGTATGGTACATATACATGGACCCAAAACGGCCTTCACATGTAATGAATTTCTGAACAATTAGCAGTAAAGTGGCCCATTCTTCTTTCAATGCATGCACAGGAATTCCTCTTTTAAAAACATTTATGTCCATACCTTGGTTTCGTAAGATTGTTCTCCATGCCTCATCACTGATGCTTTTATTTTTGAACCAACATTCTCCCTCCTGAAGAAGTTCCGTGGCTGTTGATATAGATGCTTCATTGACCGCAAACTTGAGGTCTCCAATCTCTGCTTCCGAGCCATCAAACGACCTTGCAAATGCTTTCGTAACTTCTTTGTGATAACCTTTGAATTTATGAATAAAACGCAGCCATTTTGCTTTCTTCAATATCTCTTTTGCTTGCGGATATCCCTCTATAAAATTCATTCCTTCCGGCTCTGCTCTTAGCAATTTTCCCATTTCACTTTTCTGTTCTTCACAAATTTGCCTTCGTGAGGGTTTCAAATGGAAATAGAATGGTTGAATGCACAGGAACGAGCACAATGGCTGTGGGGATGTATCATAAAATGGAAATGAGCATCATAAACGGAATGGAGTGAGACTGTGGGTAGATATCCGGGAGTGAGAATGAGCAAAAGGAACGAAATGGAATGAGACAGTGGGTAAATATCCGGGAGTGAGAATGAGCAAAGTGGGGTTTCGTAAACACGGCAGAGACATGACAAAGAGATTATCAAAGTATAATACATTCGGCAGCGTTTTGAATTTTGGTGGCTGTGTAATAAATATGAACACGTTTCAATCAACGGTTATGAATTCATGCGGCTGTAAGAGTCCTTGGTCAAATCAAATACGTCTCATTATCTCCGGTGGGATATTGGAACATGAGTGAAAATCGGAATTTTAATGATGAAACCGTTTGTGAATGAATGCAAGAGGATAATATGGAGATCGTGAAAGGTTACGGAACTGTCAATATAATCATTGCGCGTAATGGATAGAGCTCATGGTTCAAAACTATATAAAAATGTGATTTTCAATGCTATTTGAAATAAATTTTATTCATACCTTTGGAATCTTTGCCTTTGCCCTTGGTCTTCAACTGATTGATCTCCATTGGTGTCTTGAATGCTCCATTGATCCTCTCACCTGCATTTTATTTTCTAATTATGGAAATAACATCTGACTGTACATTCTCTTTGAAAACAGAGTAGTAGCTGCTGAATCTGCTTCTGGCTGCGGAAACTGGAGTCAGCTGTGGAAACTGACACAGCTATTACTTGGATGAATAGAAATGAACAAATAACAAATGACCAGATGGAAATGGTCATGAAAAAGATTTTTATTGATGGAACGGAATGAAATGAAGTGGAATGAAGTGAAATGAAATGAAATGAAATGGAATGAAGTGGAATGAAATGGAGTGGGTGGCGACAAAGCTTGTGAAATGAAAGAGAGATTTTTTTTTTTGGAAAATATAGAGTGTCAGGTGTTCCTGATTTTCACCCTATATTTTCTGCATAAGACTGCCAATCAATGATTGGTTTTCAGGCTTATACCATTTTTTTTTAATTTATTATTATTTTTTTTTTAACTGAAAAGAACAAAAGAACTAGGTTGGTGGAGAAGAAGAATTCTTCTGTACCAGCCTGATTGCAGAAATTTCTTGAAACATTTTGACAAAATCCTCTTTTGAGAGTGGCTTATGATAAACTTTCAACCTATGGCCATTCACAATAAGAGGAGTTTGAAATTCATCAATGGTCTTGATTCTTACAGCTCCATTGCTAAAGATCTTGTTAATCTCATATGGCCCAAGCCAATGAGTCTGAAATTTCCCTTGAAAATATTTAAACTTGGAGTCAAATAGCAATGCCCAATCTCCTTCTTGAAATTTCTTCTCTTTGATATATTTGTCATGCCATTTAGCTCTTTGATATTGAACTAAATCAGTTCTTAGAATTGCTTCTTGTCTGATCTCATCTAGCTCATTCAACTGCTCCATTCTATGCTTTTGGGCTTCTGATAAGTCCATCCCCAACTGAACCGCTATCTTGAAGGTCTTGACTTGGAACTCAATGGGGAGCAAGACTTCTTTCCCATAAACAAGTTCATAGGGAGAATGTCCTGTTGTATTCCTCCATGTAGTTCTGTAGGCCCACAAGGCTTCTGGAAGCCTTTCTGCCCAATCTCTTCTATGTAGATGAGCAGTTTTGGTGATGATACTTTCAAGAACTTTGTTTGTGGACTCCACTTGACCATTTGCTTGTGGATGGTAAGGAGTAGATCTTCTGTGCTTGATTTTGTATTCTTCCATCAACTTTTCCACCAAGTTGGATGTGAATTGGCTCCCCTGATCTGTCACAATTTCTCTTGGAACACCAAAGCGAGTAAAAATATCCTCATAAAGAAAATGAACAACTGAATTTTTAGTAGCTGATACTAATGCTTTAGCTTCCACCCATTTAGTAACATAATCAGTACAAACCAATATATACTTCTTTTTCTTAGATGGTGGATTAATAGGTCCAATGAAATCTAAAGCCCATTTTTCAAAGGGTTCAATGAGTACGTGTGTTTGCAATGGCATTTCATTTGAAAGGGTAGGTTTCCCTACTCTTTGGCAGCTATCACACCTTTTGACATATTGTTTTGCATCTTTGAAGAGGGAAGGCCAATAATATCCCAAAGAAAGGATTTTATAGGCCGTCCTTTTGTCTGCAAAGTGTCCGCCGCATGGTTCATCATGACATGCCTTAAGAATATCGGGCATTTCATCTTCCCTGACACATCTTCTGATCACAAGATCTGGCCCTGTTTTAAACAATTCGTTAGAAATCCATGAATATTTTGAACTCTCCTGAATAATCTTTCGTTTTTCTCTTGGAAATAAATGTGAAGGTAGTTTCCCTGTAACCAAATAGTTAGCAATATATGCATACCAAGGGGTCTTAATAGTTACTGCAAACAAGTATTCATCAGGAAATTTATCTTCTACAGGAGAATCTTCTTTAGTATTCTGAATCCTAGACAAGAAATCAGCTATTGTATTCTATTTTCCTGGTCTATCCAACACAGTAATATTGAATTCTTGCAAAAGTAAAAGCCATCTTGTCACTCTGCCATTAGTAACAGGTTTGTTCATTAAATATCTAATTGCAGAATGGTCAGTATGAATAAAAGTTTCATAGCCTGTTATGTAATGTCTAAACTTATTAATTGCATGAACAACTGCTAAGAACTCTTTTTCAGTCACAGTATAGTTCAACTCTGTGGGAGTCAAATTTTTACTGGTGTAATAAATGGCATAAGGAATTAAATCTTTTTGACCCAACACGGCTCCAAGAGCTGTATCTGAAGCATCTGTAGAAATATGGAAAGGAAGTTTCCAATTTGGTCCTCTCAAGATAGGTGCTTCAGATATTCTTGTTTTCAAAGTTTCAAAAGCTGATTGACAATCGGGATCCCATTTAAATTCACAGTCTTTTGTAAGCAACTTGAAGAGTGGAGATGCTATTTTAGTGAAGTTTTCTATAAATCTTCTATAGTAACCAGTAAATCCTAGAAAACTTCTAACATCTCTTTGACAATTTGGAATAGGTAACTTGGAGATGACTTCAACTTTGATCTATCAACCTTAATCCCATCTCTTGAAATATGATGTCCTAAAACAATCCCTTCAGTAAACATCATAAAGCATTTTTCATGGCTTAATGAAAGGTTTGTTTCTTTACATCTTATGAGAACTTTTTCCAAATTTTCTAATGCCTCTTCAAATGAATTACCATAAGCTGTAAAATCATCCATATAAACCTCTACACAATCATGGATTAGATCAGAAAAAATTCCTAGTACTGCTCTTTGGAATGTTGCTGGTGCATTACATAACCCAAAAGGAAACACTCGGTAGGCAAAAGTTCCCCATGGACAAGTAAATGTGGTCTTATCTTGATCTTCAGGTGCTACCTGAATTTGATTATAGCCACTAAAACCATCCAAAAATGAAAAGTACTTTTTACCTGCTAATGTATCTAATACTTGATCGATAAAAGGCAAAAGGAAAGTGATCCTTCAAAGTTGCTTTGTTCAATTCCCTGTAATCAATGCATACCCTCCATTTACCATTCTTTTTAGGTACTATAACCAAAGGAGAAACCCATCGGCTATCTGAAATTGGATAAATGAAGTTTACATAGAGAAGTTTTTGGAGCTCTTCTTTCACTATCTCCCTAAGATTTGGATTCATCCTTCTTTGAGGTTGTCTGATTGGTCTACTGTTTTCCTCAATATAGATGTGATGGATGCAAGTCTTAGGATCAATACCTTTCATGTCAGTATACTCCCATGCAAATGCAGTATAATGTTTTTGCAAGATTTTGGTTAGTTCTTCTTGTTGTGACTTTTCCAAATGTTTGTTGATATTCAATGTTTTTCCTGGAAAAATCTCAATAGTAGAACTACCAAACTCTTCCATAGAGTAAAGAGACATTTGTCTTGATGATAAATATTCTATGTCAGATTCCAACTGAAATTGTGTGGGTTCATATTCTGAAGATATCTCAAAATTTTCTAATGTGTTCAGAATTTGACTATCCTCACTGATTTCAGAAATGGTAAAGACAGGTTGTATAGTGTTCTCATCATCGACCCATTCATTGTCTCTTATTTCTGTGATTGCTCTTGCTGGAGGATACAAATTGAATTTCTTTGTCGAATTACCATTTGAAATGTACATGTCTCCAGATCTACAACTAATAAAAGCATCAGCTGTGGCCAGCCCAGGTCTTCCTAAGATAATTGGATGTCCTCCTAGATTACTTTTGGGAGTCAAAATCATAAAGTCTACTGGATATTCCCAAGAATCTAAGGAGACTGAAATATCTTCTAATACACCATCTGGTTTAATAACCGATCGATCTGCAAGTTGCGATAAAGTAGGTGTAAAAAGAAGGTTAGGAAGTTTTAACTGTTCCATAGTCTGTCTACTCATAATGTTGATAGCAGCCCCTAAGTCAATCAATGTGTTTGGAATTTCTATCCCATTTATGTGTGTCTTGACAATTGGACTTCCTGGATCTACATACTTCTGCATAGTAATTTTTCCCATCATAATGTCTGCAATCTTTCCTACCAGGTGGATTCTTCTTGTGTCTTTTAGTTTCCTTCCTGGTCTTTTGAAACTCAACTCCTTTATAGTTTTTGCTAGAATAGGAATTTCTCGAATGGCTTGTAGCAATGGAATCTTGATACAAACATTCTTCAATTCATCTAGAAAGTCATATTTAGGCAACAAGATTTGTTTTTCCACCCCCTTATCAATTTGTAGTCTTTCAGGAAAAGGAGGTGTAGATGAAGATGCAGGTTGCTCAACTATAGGAGTTGTGGGGGTTAACTTTTCTTTTTCTTTTTGAATGCTTGAATTTTGAAGAGATGCTTCCTCAGAACCCTTATTGACTTGAAGAGAATCCTCCTCAGAGGTATCTTGCTCTTGAATATCTATAGAAGGTTTTTCTAAAACTCTACCGGATCTGAGTTGTACATCATTGAGAGGAACAATCATATAGGTAGGAAATTGTTGTCCTTCTACCATATAAGTAGTTTGAGGATTCTTATTGTTAGGATTTGGCAATGGCTGAGTTGGAAGTTGATTTGTCTTCTGTTGGTATGGAAGCATGAGTTGAGGATTTGTATTTTGTTGAGAAGGTTGTTGTTGTGGAAATGGCAATGAAAGTTGTGGATTTGGGCTTGGAAGTTGTGGAGCTTGTTGATTTTGAAAATATGGAGGATATTGATAAAGTTGAGCAAATCTCCCATAAGGATTTTGCATCCCTTGTACCCATGGCTGATATGAATTCTGATGTTGGGGCCAAGGTTGTTGCCAAGGATTCCAATTTGGTGGGGTTTGAAGATTCATAGGGTTGTTAAACCCTTGAGATTGTTGTCCCTGCCAAGGTCTCCTTGCGACAAAACAGAGAGATTCTACTGAATTTGGGTCTTCTTGAAAAACAACTTTGAGTCCAGGAATTGAAGGACAATCCTTGATCTCATGATTCTCTGAGCAAATCATACATGTTTCTACAACTTTTGCATCCAAGGGAAATTCCCTTAAAGCATGTTTCTTTCTACATTTTGGACAAAAGATGGCTAAAGCATCTGTTTCTGCTTTTTGCTTGTTTTTTATTTTAAGGGTGTCTAGTTGTTCACTAAGGCTCCCTAGAATATCAGTTTTAAACTCATCAAGCATATTACCAATCTCTGCCCTACTTACTGATCCAGTTGCAGATTTGTTAGCCCTAATAAGAGAAGGATCCCTAGGCCCTTTTCCTGTTTTAGATTTTCCTCTTGAGAGATGGACACATAGTTTTGTTATATCACGAAGTGGGAGTTGAGAAATGTCTCCTTTCCCCATCATGTTTAAAATATCTATCCATTCATCTCTAATGGCTTTTAATATGAGGGCTTTCAAAGTTTCATCATCTAAGTTTCTCATCTTTGCTCTTTTCAAGTTGTATTGAAATCTTTCAAGTAAGTCTTCCAAATTTTCATCTTCTTTTTGCATCATTTTGAATACCTCATCCTTGTGATTGGTGGGCATACAATAGTCCAAGTATCTATCCAAAAATGTTTGTTTCATTTCATTCCAAGTCCCAATAGATTGAGTGGCTAATCCCATGAACCATTTCAAAGCAGATCCCTTCAATGTTGAAGGAAACAGTTTGAGTTTTTGAGAGTCTTCCATATAGTCATAAGTTCGGCACACAACTTCAAACTCAAACAGAAATGTTTCAGGATCCTCACTTCGCAATCCATAAAAGTTAGGGAGAACGGATGGTGAGATATTTTTCATTGTTGCATGAGTTTCCTCATCAACTATAGAGAATCCAAACAAATTGTCTCCTTCCCTATTTCTACCATTATTTCCTTCACCATTGTTGTCTCCATTGTTTCCTCCTCTTCTACCTCCACCTCTATTTATTACTTCCTCTGCCATGATAGTTTCTTTAGAGTCCTTATAGTCCTCTAGTTCTTCTACCAAGGAAGGATGAGAGAAAGTCTCTTTGTTTTCTAAGTGGGTTTTAGTAGGTGGTATGGGAGAATCCTCTAATTCAGCTGGTCCTTGACTTCCAAAAATCTTAAGGCTAGGGGTAGATGGTGGTGAATCTGGTCTATGCCTTGAAGAAGATGGAGTTGTGAAAATCGAACTCTTGGCTTTAGCTATAAACCTTCCCTAGAATCTCTTGCCCTATGCATGTCATTTTTTATTTTTTTTATATTTTTGAAAAGTTGGGCTAATAATTCTCTTTCTGATCTTCCAGGTCACACTAGGTGCAAGAAGAGAGCATACTTAAGAAATTACTAAACCAATAACTCTCTTTTCTGATCCTCCAGATCACACTAGGTGCAAGAGGAGAGCATACTTCAAGAAGTTATCAAGTTTTCTCTTCTTTTATGATTTTATGTTTTTTTTTTTAAGAAATTGGCTACCTAGTTACACTTCCCCGGCAACGGCGCCAAAATGTTTGGTCAATTTAGTGTGTCTTAAATTGCTGCATTTAATTTGTCAATCCGGGAATCGTAAGCTGATGAAGTGCGGCGCACTATATGTGCAAGATAACCTATTTCTTAACTTTTTGTCGTTTTTGGTTTTCTAAGGTGCAATGGAAATTCTAAGATGAAAACAAGTCTGGTTATATTTGTTCAAGGAAGTGATATCCCCTATAATGATTTACCAACTTGAAACTTTGAAAGCAATTTGAAATTTACAATGATAAGACTTAAAAGAAAATGAAAATGTACTGCTGAAATGAAAAGGTGCTGCTAATCTAATAAATAAAAACAGTAAACTAGTGAACATGAAAACCAAACTATTCTTGCTGCCGACTAAACACAAAAGAAACTATGCTTAAGGAAATTCAAAATTGCAACAAAATAAATCTAAATCAGATTACATCAATTTATCTTCTGACCCTTCATCATTAGTCCAGCTATGATTTTAGGAAGTAATCATAAACAACTTGAGTAACTGATATTTAATTTGCAGAAAGTAAACTAATACTAAACCATACACTCATGATTCAATCCCTCACCATCAGTCCAGCTGTGGCTTTCGGAGGCAACTGAAGATGTCATGCATGATTTAATATATCTAAATTTGCAGAAAAGAAAATAATACTAAACTACACATTTCATAATGCAATCCCTCACCATCAGTCCAGCTGTGGCTTTCGGAGGCAACTGAAGATGCTATGAGCAGCTTAATATATCTAAATTTGCAGAAAAGAAACTAATACTAAACTACACATTTCATAATACAATCCCTCACCATCAGTCCAGCTGTGGCTTTCGGAGGCAACTGAAGATGCTATGAGCAACTTAATATATCTAAATTTGCAGAAAAGAAACTAATACTAAACTACACATTTCATAATACAATCCCTCACCATCAGTCCAGCTGTGGCTTTCGGAGGCAACTGAAGATGCTATGAGCAGCTTAATATATCTAAATTTGCGGAAAAGAAACTAATACTAAACTACACATTTCATAATACAATCCCTCACCATCAGTCCAGCTGTGGCTTTCGGAGGCAACTGAAGATGCTATGAGCAGCTTAGTATATCTAAATTTAATTACTGAAGCAGATAAGCAATACTGAAATTAAACAAAAGCTATGAAAATCAAATTAGCAGCAGAACAATGTTAGTTCCATGTCACTAGTCAAAAAGCTATGAAAATGCCCGGGCTGCCTATCTATAACCTGAAACAAGAACATTGATCAGTGATTATCAACATAAAACATAAAAGACAGAAATGAAATGGAAATTATGGAAGTGTATAAACAGAAATGAAACAAATGAAATATATGAACATATGAATGGATTATGACACAATGAAATGAAATTAAAATTATACACTAATGCACAAAACCTTAGCTGAGTAGGGGCCCTCTACTCCAGCCTTGGCAAAGGTCCTCAAATACGAATTAAGTTGAAAAACAGAGTCTTCTCATATTAAAAAGCAGTCATTACAGAATGGTAATGTTACGGCACAAGTGCAGCGTAATCACTACAGAGCAGACTAATCAAAAGATAACAGAGATTACATTCACTAATATCGACTAACTTCCTATGCGTATGCAAACGCATCATATATAACAACAAACTATAACTGTCTCCTAAAGTTCATGCTGGTGGAGAGCACGTAGACCACTACGTCCATGGATATAGGAGCATGGCCGTGTTGGAAAGTAAATCTACGAGAGGTGGGTGCTTGAATTCGACTCTAGAGCCCTGTACATATGTCGATTTATCCTCCGCAGGCTTAGAAACGGCCGTATGGATCTTCATGTGACACAAAACAGAGTCCGGCCGACATGAAACTCCATGGTTGACTTCCATGTGGACGCCTTTGACCGCGGCTTCTTTGGATGAGTTTGCTTGAACCAATAGGACACGAACCATGTCCACATCATTCCTGACCTGCCCATGTGGCTCATTTTCCTTGTAGACACCTGTAGCATAGAGTTTCACAAAATAGCTGCGGAAAGTTGCAGCAGCTGCGGAAAGTGGCAAGATTCTGCAGCTGAATGAACAAAATCTAGATCAAATAGCAAACACAAAAATATAATTAAAAACCATGTTAAATGCTCTTTTGCACATGATATTGAAAATTTGGGAGGTTTAGGTGAGTGAAAAAGGTATGGAAAAGTGTATGGAAAAGATGCAAATTTGGGACTCAACACAAAGGTCTAAAGGAGTGATCAAATAAGTTGGAAACTGCTGGCCTTCTATCATGTATGTGTTCTGAGGATTTTTATTGTTGGGGTTTGGTATGGGTTGGGTAGGCAACTGATTTTTTTTCTGAGGAAATGGTAATGGAAGTGGTTGATTTTGATGTTGTGGATTTTGAGAATTTTGTTGAGGATTTTGTTGAAAATTTTGTTGAGGAGGGAAATGTGGATATGGTGGATAGTATGGTGGATATTGGTAATACTGAGAGTATCTTCCATAGGGATTTTGTGCTCCTTGAGCCCAGGTTTGAGATTGATTTTGAAATTGGGGCCAAGGTTGCTGCCAAGAATTCCAATTTGGTGGAGGTTGATTATACATCTGATCATGAAATCCTTGTGTTTTAGGTCCTTGCCAAGGCCTCCTGGAAACAAATTTGAGAGATTCTGTGGAAATTGTAGGAATATCTTCTTGAAAGACGGCTTTAAGACCAGGAAGTGAAGGACAACTCTTGGTCTCATGTTTTTCTAACCAAATTACACAAGTCTCCACAACTTTGGCATCTAAAGGGCACTCTCTCAAGGCATGTTTCTTTCTACATTTGGGACAAAAGATTGCTAAGGCATCAGATTCAGCTTTTTTCTTGTTTTGTAACTTAACGGTGTCTATCTGTTCACTAAGACTCCCCAAGATATCATATTTGAACTCATCAAGCATATGTCCTATTTCTGCCCTACTTACTGTCCCAGAAGCAGACTTACTTGGTCTTGCAAGAGCAGGGTCTCTTGGTCCTTTCACAGTTTTAGATTTCCCTCTTGAAAGGTTGATACATAATTCAGCTATCTCAGGTAATGTGAGCTGAGATATATCCCCTTTTCCCATCATGTTAAGGATATCTAACCATTCATCCCTAATTTTTCTCAACAAGAGAGCTTTCAAAGTGTCTTGGTCTAATTTTTCCAGTTTTGCTCTTTTGATGTTGTAGTTAAATCTCTCCAACAAATCTTCCAGATTTTCATCTTCTTTTTGCATATTCTAAACTGTGTATGACACTAAAGAACAGGAATGAAAATCTTGATAATGACTCCTAGTAAGGAAATAAATCACAATCATGAACTCAATAACTCATAGCATGAACTCATCCAATTCATTCATTAGGAATATTCTGGAATAGTTTGAGAAAAGGACAAGTTTAGTACAAATGAGGCTCTCCTAAGTACACAATCATCTTAAAATATTACAAAGAATCTCATCCATGGCTATAAATTTATTGGAACACAATTGGAAAAAGACTATTTGTAACACAATAAGATTTCTACTCTGAATTAACTTGTCATGCTAAGATCAATTCATTCTACAGCTCAACTTGTCACCACTAAACCTTATTAAAAAGTTAGAGATTTTCTAAAATAGTTTTTGGAAAGAAAGGTTTAATTGTGAAATTGCAAAGGATTGAATAACAATCAAGGCCTTAAACTGATATCACTAACTTATTCCTGTTCATATGATGATACATTAATAGAAAGTCAGAAAAAAATTAGTTTGTAAATAATGAAGGCCGTGAAGTCTAATTTTGACAGTCAACACAACTTAAGGAACAATGGATGACACTAAACTAGAATGCAATTGATCAAACTTGAAACACAGTGATCACAACTAAACTAGAATGCTTTTAGCCTAAATTTGAAATACAGTGAACTTGAACTGAACTAGAATATCACAAATCTAACTTAAAGTACAGTGAACAGATTTATACTATAGTGCCATTATCAAACTTGAAATATAGTGACAGAGTTAAACTAAAGTGACATCTACCTCCGGAGTACTACAACTAGACTAAAGATGCAACTAATCACTAAAATGTCTCAGCTCTGTCTTATTCGGAATTAGTTGTATTTTGGAATAGTTTGTAGAATAGGACTAGCTACAACATGTTATGTAAATGAGCATGAAAGCATAAAATTCAACAAAACACAACAAAGCTCTAAAACACCACAGCTATGTCTCATCCGAAATTAGTGATATTTTGGAAGAGTTTATAAGATCATGACTAGCTGTAGCAACTGATGTAATTGAGCATAAGAACATAAAATTAACTCCTAAAATACTATAGTTACACCTCATTCGACATTAGTGATATTTTGGAAGAGTACATAAGAACGAGACTAAACTATAGCATCCAATGCAAGTGAATATAAAACACAAAGTTCAGAAAGTCAATTGAACGAGGAATGAAACGAGGCTAAGTTACTTATCTAAATCATATGAACAAAGATTCTTAGGTAGCAGGGGCCCTTTACCACCAGAGTAGCATGCAAATCTACTCAAGATTGACTCATCTCGTGCAATAAAATGATGTTTCTTTCATTAAAGGAGAAATTCTTCAAAACAGAGTATTTACGGTCTTCAAAGATCTAGCAACAAAACAAAATCTAACCAACAGTTTCTCGGTCTCCCGAGTCATACTTATAATGAAATCACATAACTTATCTTTGAGAAAATAGAGATAAGTGTCTTTCCCACTTCTAATAAAATTAAAGCTCTTACTAACAGTCTTGTGCTTTACTGCAGAGATCTGTAGAGTCCGTGTTTTGATAGGAAATTGCTTCTCTTCTACGTGCATAATCGTTTGGAGACTTTAACTCAGACTTCGTGGGGAGCAAGAGACAATGGGGAAGTGTTGTGGATTTCACCCATATGCCTTTTTCTTTGTAGTGACACCTGGAACCTACGTAAACATGAGGATGGTTTCATAACAGACGATTGGCTATGGAATGCCTGTATTCTGTAGCCGTGTCTTAGTCAAAAATTACTACACCAACAAAATCATGAAAATATAACAAGTTAGTAATTATATAAATTCTTAAAGCAAATTTAATTAATCTTATTGATCATTTAAGCCTGTAATTGATGAGGGACAAAGAAAATGAAGTAGAATGTGGTGAAAGAGAAGAACATCTTTGGGGCTCAACATACCCCCACTGCAAAGTTTTTGCATGTCCTCATGCAACTACTCCATGTACTCTGAGACCTCTGCCAGAACATCCAACCCTCTTCTTCTGCTTTGTCTGACAGTCAATGGTCTTCTGGACTTCTTTATGACTAAATTGAATCTTAAATTTGTAAATACCCTGATTAGCTTTTTTTTTTCTTCTTCAATTTTTCATTGGTCTTGTACAATTTCTCCATTTGTAGAGACAGAGTTGAATTCATATCACTTTTTAGTTTCACCTACTCCCTCAAAATGTCATTCTCATTCTTGATATTCCTATTGAGTACTTCTAACCCATACTTATCTCTTTTCAGCACATCAATTTCATATTTTGGTGGGTTGGGAGTTCTGTCTCTACTTTTTGAGGCTCTCCTCTCTAATGACTCAATATAATTGTAATTTTGTTGTTGTGCTAGGTCAATTTCTGGATTTTCTTCATCCTCAATGTTTATGATCACTGTTTTTCTAACCTCCATTTTCTTTATTATTCCTCTAAGTATGTAGCTCCGTCTTGGTTGAGATGGCCCTTCTCCTCTGTCTTTGGCATATTTTCTTATTATTCTCTCCTTCTTAAGCTGCTTCTTTATTTGAGCCAATTTCTTAGAAATCATCTCTTCACTATCCTCTTGAATTGATTTACCAGTTTCAACTTCAATAGCTTTGGAAATTTCCCTTCTCCTGCTTCTTCTTGTAAGTTTGCTTTCAGGTGGAGATTCTTTGGGTTCCTCAAAATGGTTCCTCACTAGAAATTTTTCCCAATTATCTCCCATTTTCCTCAAATGATGTTCAATTAAGATTTTGACTAAACCATGGTGACACAAAGTTGTTTCTAGAAATTGAACCCTTTTTTGAACATTTGAGGCCATTCTTTTCAGACTATGAAGTAGGAAAAAGGGAAAATTAATTTCCTCATCTAAGAAATGCATCATTAACCGAATATGATAGACATAGAGGGTACCCAATCTGCCTTCACAAGTTATAATTTTTTGTGAAATGAGCAACATTTTCCTCCACTTATTCTTTAATGCCGAGCAAGGAATACCCTTTTTAAAAATGGAAACATCCATACCTGGAGTCTTAAGCATTTGCCTCCATGCTTCGTTATGGAATTCCCTATTTTTGAACCACCTTTCTCCTTGTCTAGGTATTTCCGTTGCCTCTGCAATGAAAGCCTCTATAATAGTGAATTTAATATCTCCTATTTCGACCTCTGCTCCATTGAAGGACCTTGCAAATGTTTTAGTCACCTCTTTGTGAAAAACACAAAATTTCTCCAAAAATTGCAACCAACCAGCCTACTGTAGCATTTCTCTAATTTGTGGATAACCTTCCAAGTACTTGGCTCCAACTGGTTCGATCCTCACTATGAGACCCATAGCTTCTCTTTTCAACCTTCAAATTACTGCTCCTATGCTTATGGTGAAAATGGCTGTTAAAGGGTTGTTTTTTCCCCATAGATGCTTCCTCTGTTTTTACAGACTGGAATGGCTAAGTACCGGCTGTGGAAATGAATGATATGGAGTGGTTTTGAAATGAGTATAATGCGATGAGGTGGTTCATATGAGTTGAAAGCTAACACGGAAGAAAATACCACGGAGATATTTCGTGAGAAATTCAAAAATCATCATTAAATACTTTAGCCTAACGATGTGATTGATTAAATCACTTCAGTACTTTAACCGTTAAGTTTTAAATGATGATCGAATATGGTAAGATGGAAGGGTTTTTTTTTGTCCAAATTTTTTATGATATGGTTGATAGGCATGATCAACACGACTAATTAAAATAACCTTTTTGAATCATATATGACTTAACTATGCTAAAAGTTTCATGATTTGTCACCATAATAATTTCATACCTTTGCCTTTCCTTTGATTTTCTTTATGGTTTTGATATGCCTTGTCCTCAATCATTGATATTTAGTTCCTCATAACTCCTTTGATTTTGCTTGTTGTCTTGAATATGCAGGATCAATTTGTTGCTAAATCAAATGATTACTAGATAGTGCCTTCAGGGTCTTTAGCTGCAGAATGCCTGTCTGGCTACAGAATGTCTTCCTAGCTGCAGAATGTCTAACTGATTGTAGAATGTACCTGTAGAAGTCTTGAAACATGAAATGGAATGGTTTGAAGCATGAATGGAATGATAGAATATTGTATGAAATGAGTTAAAAATGGATCATGGAATATGGTGTGATGGAGTATGAGTGGAGTGAGTAATGGAATGAAATGAATCACAACTATGAAGTGGAGTGAAAAAGTGGCCTGCAACTTCTGATGTGTATTCTTCAATTGCAGAAAAGATCAAATTTAAAAATCTGAGATGGAAATGAGGTGGACCATGGAATGAAATGAATGAAGTATGGAATGAAGTAAAGTATGAATGAATGAAGTGAAATGGAGTATGGATGAATGGATGAATGAAAATGAATCATAAGTGAACTATGGGTTTGCATTTATGATCTTGTAATAGCTACTTGCAGAAAAAGAACAAAATGGAAAAGCTAAAGTGTCAGAAAGATTCTGATTTTCACTCTATCTTTTCTGTGTAAACATGCTAATCAGTGATTAGTTTTCATGTTTATACTTTATTTATTATTATTATTATTATTATTATTTTTCAAATATCTGACTTCAGAAAATTCAATTAAGTTGATGAAGAAGAAAAATTATTCTTCATTAACTTCACATCACTGTTTTCCTAGAATCTTTTGACAAATTATTCTCTTGAAAGTGGCTTGTGATACAGCTTCAATCTATGACCATTCACAAGAAAAGTGACCTTTTCTTCATCTCTTGTCCTAATTTTTATTGCTCCATTGTCAAAAATTCTCATAATTCCATATGGTCCAAGCCAATGTGTTTTGAATTTACCTTGAAAATCCTTGAACGTTGAATCAAACAAGAGATCCCAGTCACCTTCTTTGAACTTCTTTTCCTTGATGTAATTTTCATGCCATCTAGTCCTTTGCTGTTGGACTATACTTGTTTTCTGAACTGCATCTTGTCTGATCTCATCCAATTCATTAATCTGCTCCAATCTATGCTTTTGTGCCTCTGATAGATCAAGTCCTAGCTGAATTGCCATTTTGAAAGTTTGAATCTGGAACTCTATGGGAAACAAAACTTGCTTTCCATAAAAAAGTTCATAAGGAGTATGGCCTGTTGTGCTTTTCCATGTAGTTCTATAGGCCCACAAGGCTTCGGGAAGCCTATCTGCCCAATCTCTTCTATGCAAATGAACAGTCTTTGTTAGGATCCCTTCAATGACCTTATTAGTAGATTCCACTTGACCATTTGCTTGTGGATGATAGGGAGTAGATTTTCTGTGTCTGATTCTGTACCTCTCCATCATTTTTTCCACTAGCCTTGATGTGAATTGAGCTCCTTGATCTGTAACAATTTCCCTTGGGACACCAAAACGAGTAAAAATATCCTCAAAAAGAAAATTAACTACAGATGCTTCAGTAGCAGAAAGTAATGGCTTGGCCTCTACCCATTTGGTAACATAATCAGTGCAAACTAATATATATTTCTTTTGTCTCGATGGAGGACTAATAGGTCCTACAAAATCTAAAGCCCATTTTTCAAAAGGTTCAATATGTACCTGAGGCTGCAATGGCATCTCACCTGAAGGAGAAGGTTTCCCTACCCTTTGGAAACTGTCACACCTTTTGAAATACTCTTTAGCATCTTTAAAAAGGGATGGCCAATAGTATCCTAAATGAAGGATCTTATAAGCTGTCCTTTTATCAGCAAAGTGTCTGCCACAAGGTTCATCATGACATGCCTTGAGGATCTCAGGCATCTCATCTTCCCAAACACATCTCCTAATGATAAAATTTGGACCTGTTTTGTATAACTCATTAGCAACCCATGAATATTTTGCACTGTCATAAATGATCTTTCTTTTGTCTCTTGCATTCATTATTGAAGGAAATTTCCCTGAAACTAAATAATTAGCAATGTCAACAAACCAAGGAGTTTGAGTAGAAATTGCAAAAAGATATTCATCAGGGAATTGATCTTCAACTGGAGTATTGTCTTTGATGTTTTGGAGTCTAGATAGGAAATCAGCTACTGTGTTTTGTTTTCCAAGCCTATCTAGAATGGTAATGTTGAATTCTTGTAAAATCAATAACCATCTTATGACTCTGCCATTAGTAATTTATTTGTTCATTAAATATCTAATTGCAAAGTGATCTGTGTGAACAAAAGTTTCATAGCCTGTTATATAATGTCTGAATTTGTTTATGGCATGAACAAAAGCTAAAAACTCTTTTTCAGTTACAGTATAGTTTAACTCTGAAGGAGTCAAATTTTTACTGGTATAGTAGATGGCATAAGGAATCAGGTCTTTTTGTCCCAATACTGCTCCTAGAGCTGTATCCGAGGCATCTGTTGAAATATGAAAACGTAACTTCCAGTTAGGTCCCTTTAAAATAGGTGCTTCAGAAATTTTTTTTTTCAGGGTCTCAAAGGCTAACTGGCAATCAGTATTCCACTTGAATTCACAGTCTTTGGTAAGTAATTTGAAAAGTGGAGATGTTAACTTGGTGAAGTTTTATATAAACCTTCGATAATATCCTGTAAATCCTAGAAAATTCCTAAAATATTTTTTACAACTTGGAATGGATAAGTTAGAGATGACTTCAACTTTTGACTCATCAACTCTAATCCCATCCCCTGAAATGTGATGTCCCAAAACAATTCCTTCAGTAAACATCATAAAACACTTCTCATGACTTAGTGAAAGATTTTCTTCTTTAAATCTCTTTAAGAATTTTTCCAAGTTTGCTAAGGCTTCTTCAAATGTGTTTCCACAAACTGTGAAATCATCCATATATACCTCTACACAATCATGTATTAGATCTGAAAAAATTCCTAGTACTGCCCTTTGAAATGTTGTTGGTGCATTACATAATCCAAATGGTAATACTCGGTAAGCATAGGTACCCCAAGGACAGGTACATGTGGTTTTGTCTTGATCTTCCAGTGCTACTTGGATTTGATTATAACCACTAAACCCATCTAAAAATGAGAAGTACTTTCTGCCAGCTAATGTATCTAACACCTGATCTATGAAAGGCAAGGGAAAATGATCTTTAAGAGTAGCTTTGTTTAATTCCCAGTAGTCAATACATACCCTCCATTTACCATTTTTCTTTGGCACAATCACCAAAGGAGAAACCCACTGACTATCTGAAATGGGATAAATGAATTTTACATTCAATAATTTCTGCAATTCTTCTTTAACAATCTCCCTAAGATTTGGATTCATCCTCTCTGAGGTTGTCTGATTCGTTTACAATTTTCCTCTATGTAGATGTGATGAGTGCAATTCTTGGGGCTTATGCCTTTCATATTAGTGTACTCCTATGCATATGCAGAAGAATGTCTCTGTAATATCTTGACTAGCTCTTCTTGTTGAGATTTCTCTAGGTTCTTGTTTATATTTAAAGTTTTTCCTGGAAATATCTCAGTTGTAGAGCTGCCAAATTTATCCATGGAATAGAGAGACATCTGCCTTGATGAAAAAAACTCAATGTTGGATTCTTCTTGAAATTTTTCATGTTTATATTCCAAAGAGGATTCAAAATTTTCCAAGGTATTCAAAATCTGGCTATCTTCACTAATTTCTGAAATTGTGAAGAGAGGTTGTAAGTCTTCTTCATCCTCTATCCATTGAGTATCATCTAATTCTGTAATTGTTCTTGCTGGAGGATACAAGGCAAATTTCTTGGTTGAACTACCATTAGAGATGTACATATCACCGGATCTACAGCTAATGAAAGCATCAGTTGTAGCTAACCAAGGTCTTCCTAATATAATAGGGTGTCCTCCTAGATTTTTCTTAGGAGTTAGGATCATAAAGTCCACAGGATACTCCCAAGAATCTAGGGACACTGGAATGTCTTCTATTACCCCATCAGGTTTAATCACAGATCTGTCTGCTAATTGTAATAATGTGGGTGTAAAAAGAAGATTAGGAAGTTTCAGTTTATCCATGATTTGTCTACTCATAATATTGATTGCTACTCCTAAATCAATGAGTGTGTTTTGGATTTCAATTCCATTGATGTGAATTTTAACAACTGGATTTCCCGGGTCTAGATACTTTGGAATAGCAATCTTACCCATCATGATATATGCTATTTTTCCTACCAGTTGAATTTTATTTATCTCTCTTATTATTTTTCCTGTTTTCTTCATGCTCAACTCCTTTATTGTCTTTGCTAATATTGGGATTTCCTTGATGGCTTGCAATAATGGGATCTTAATACAAACATTTCTCAGCTCATCTAAGAAATCATAATTAGGCACCATAATTTTTTTTTCTACACCCCTATCAATTTGTAATCTTTCTGGAAAGGGAGGTGTAGAAGTGGATGTTGATGGCTGCTCTAATATAGGAGTTGAAATTATTGGTTCTTTTTGTTTTGATTTTTCAATGTTTGGGTCTTGAAAAGTTGTGTTCTCTTCAAGAATTTTATTTACCCATAGAGAATCTTCCTCAGAATTGTCTTGCTCTTGTATGATTACAGAAGGTTTCCTCTTTTCAAGTATTCTTCTAGACCTAAGTTGAACATCACTAAGGTCTAAAGGAGTGATCAAATAAGTTGGAAACTATTTGCCTTCTATCATGTATGTGTTCTGAGGATTTTTATTGTTGGGGTTTGGTATGGGTTGGGAAGGCAACTAATGTGTTTTCTGAGGAAATGGTAATGGAAGTGGCTGATTTTGATGTTGTGGATTTTGAGAACTTTGTTGAGGATTTTGTTGAAAATTTTGTTGAGGAGGGAAATGTGGATATGGTGGATAGGATGGTGGATATTGGTAATACTGAGAGTATCTTCCATAGGGATTTTGTGCTCCTTGCACCCAAGCTTGTGATTGATTTTGAAATTTGGGCCAAGGTTTCTGCCAAGAATTCTAATTTATTGGGGGTTGATTATACAACTGATCATGAAATCCTTGTGTTTGAGGTCCTTGCCAAGGCCTCCTGGAGACAAAATTGAGAGATTCTATGGAACTTGTAGGAGTATCTTCTTGAAAGACAGCTTTAAGACCAGGAAGTGAAGGACAACTCTTGGTCTCATGTTTTTCTAAACAAATTACACAAGTCTCCACAACTTTGGCATCCAAAGGGCATTCTCTCAAGGCATGTTTCTTTCTACATTTGGGACAAAAGATTGCTAAGGCATCAGCTTCTGCTTTTTGCTTGTTTTGTAACTTAAGGGTGTCTATCTGTTCACTAAGACTCCCCAAGATATCAGATTTAAACTCATCAAGCATATGTCATATTTCTGCCCTACTTACTGTCCCAGAAGCAGACTTACTTGCCCTTGCAAGAGCAGGGTCTCTTGGTCCTTTCACAGTTTTAGATTTCCCTCTTGAAAGGTTGATACATAATTCAGCTATTTCAGGTAATGTGAGCAGAGATATATCCCCTTTTCCCATCATGTTAAGGATATCTAACAATTCATCCCTAATTTCTTTCAACAAGAGAGTTTTCAAAGCGTCTTGGTCTAAGTTTTCCATTTTTTCTCTTTTGATGTTGTAGTGAAATCTCTCCAATAAATCTTCCGAATTTAAATCTTATTTTTGTATCATTTTAAGCACTTCCTCCTTATGGTTGAATGGCATACAATAATCCAAATACCTCTCTAGAAATGATTTTTTCATGTCTTTCCATGTCCTAATAGAATTGTTGATCAAACTCATAAACCACTTCAATGCTGCTCCTTTCAATGTTGAAGGAAATAGTTTAAGTTTTTGAGCATCTTGTAAGTAGTCATAGGTTCTACATAGGACTTAAAATTCAAATAAGAAGGTTTCAGGGTCTTCAATTTTAAGTCCATAAAAGTTTGGAAGGACAGAGGGTGAAATTTTTTTCATAGTTGTATTGGTTTCTTCATCTACTATAGGAAACCCAAAAGAGCTTCCCATTTCTCTTCTTCCTCTTCCTCTGCCTCTTTCTGCATCTCTACCTCCTTCTCCTCTACCTCTACCTCTACCTCCTCCAAATAGTGTGTGTTATCCATTAAAAACTCATCCTCCCCCTTCTTCTGCCATAGTTGATTCTTCTGTGGAAGTTGAAAGGTTTAAGTCCCTAGCAGGGGTTCCTAAATCTTCTTCCAAGACAGGTTCAGTGGGTAAGGTGGAAGGTCTTTCTGATGGAATATCTGATCTTAAGTCCTCTAGAAGTCTAGGATCAGTAAAGGATGGAATGTGGGTTTGAGTTGGAGGTGTACTGGCTCTTCATCTTGGTGAAGCAAGTGATGTTCTAGGAATCAAGCTTCTGCTTCTTATGAATCTACCCCTTGAGTCTCTTTCTCTACACATATCATTGTTTTTGGGTGGTAAGAAACAGGGCTACCTAGCTACACTTCCCTGGCAACAGCACCAAAATGTTGTGCTCAACTTATTGTTCCTAAATTGAGGTCATAAATTATCAACCAGGATCAGTAAACTGCTGAAGTGTGGTGCACTATATGTGCCTAGGTATCTGTTTCTCACTACGTTGTGTTTAGTTTTTTTTCTGATGTTTTTGGTTTTATGGTTTTATGTTAAAAATTAAAATAACTAAGTGTTGGTAAAGAGATATGGATGGTTACACTAAAACAAATCAAAACCTATTCTAAACTGTGTATGACACTAGAGAATAGGAATGCAAATCTTGATAATGACTCCTAGTAAGGAAATAAATCACAATCATGAACTCAATAACTCATAACATGAACTCATCCAATTCATTCATTAGGAATATGTTGGAATAGTTTGAGAAAAGGACAAGTGTAGTACAAATGAGGCTCTCCTAAGTACACAATCATCTTACAATATTAAAAAGAATCTCATCCATGGCTAGAAATTTATTGGAACACAATTGGAAAAAGACTATTTGTAACACAATAAGATTTCCACTCTGAATTAACTTTTCATGCTAAGATAAATTCATTTTGCAGCTCAACTTGTCACCACTAAACCTTATTCAAAATTTAGAGATTTTCTAAAATAGTTTTTGGAAAGAAAGGTTTAATTGTGAAATTGCAAAGGATTGCAAAACAATCAAGGCCTTAAACTGATATCACTAACTTATTCCTGCTCATATGATGATACATTAATAGAAATTCAGAAAAAAATTAGTTTGTAAATAATGAAGGCCTTGAAGTCTAATTTTGACAGTCAACACAACTTAAGGAACAATGGATGACACTAAACTAGAATGCAATTGATCAAACTTGAAACACAATGATCACAACTAAACTAGAATGCTTTTAGCCTAACTTTGAAATACAGTGAACTTGAAATGAACTAGAATATCACTAATCTAACTTAAAGTACAGTGAACAGAATTATACTAGAGTGCCATTATCAAAATTGAAATATAGTGACAGAGTTAAACTAAAGTGACATCTACCTCTGGAGTACTACAACTAGACTAAAGATGCAACTAATCACTAAAATGTCTCAGCTCTGTCTTATTCGGAATTAGTCGTTTTTTGGAATAGTTTGTAGAATAGGACTGGCTGCAACATGTTATGTAAACGAGCATGAAAGCATAAAATTCAACAAAACACAACAAAGCTCTAAAACACCACAGCTATGTCTCATCCAAAATTAGTGATATTTTGGAAGATTTTATAAGATCATGACTAGCTGTAACAACTAATGTAATTGAGCATAAGAACATAAAACTAACTCCTAAAATACTACAGTTAAACCTCATTCAACATTAGTGATATTTTGGAAGAGTACATAAGAACAAGACTAAATTGTAGCATCCAATGCAAGTGAATATAAAACACAAAGTTCAGAAATTCAATTGAACTAGGAATGAAACGAGGCTAAGTTACTTATATAAATCATATGAACAAAGCTTCTCAGGTCGCAGGGGCCCTCTACCACCAGAGTAGCATGTAAATCTACTCAAGATTGAATTAGCTCGTGCAATAAAATGATGTTTCTTTAATTAAAGGAGAAATTCTTCAAAACAGAGTATTTACGGTCTTCAAAGATCTAGCAACAAAACAAAATCTAACCAACAGTTTCTCAGTCTCCCGAGTCATACTTATAATGAAATTACATAACTAATCTTTGAGAAAAACAGGGACACATGTCTTTCCCACTTCTAATAAAATTAAAACTCTTATTAATAGTCTTGTGCTTTAATGCGGACATCTGTAGAGTCCGTGTTTTGATAGGAAACTGCTTCTCTTCTACATGCATAACCGCTTGGAGACTTTAACTCAGACGTCGTGGGGAGCAAGAGACAATGGGGAAGTGTTGTGGATTTCACCCATATGCCTTTTTCTTTGCAGTGACACCTGGAACCTACATAAACATGATGATGGCTGTAGAACAAATGAATGGCTATGGAATGCCTTTATTCTGTAGCCGAGTCTTAGTCAAAAATTACTACACCAACAAAATCATGAAAATATAACAAGTTAGTCATTATATAAATTCATAAAGCAAATTTAATTAATCTTATTGATCATTTAAGCCTGTAATTGATGAGGGAAAAATAAAATGAAGTAGAATGTGGTGAAAGAGAAGAACATCTTTGGGGCTCAACAGATGTCAAGGACTATCTTGTCTGAGCGTCATTAATGTATCCTTCAAGTTATCGAAACGATTATTTCCTATATATCGTCGCGGTTAAAATGACCATCACTATGGTTTTGGTCCAAGTAGAATATGGAATTGAACATCTAATCTATTATTTGAGTTGTAATCTCAATGATACAGAAGTTAAGTGCTCGTATGTGGAAAATCTTGCCTTAGCAGTTTTTCAAGCTGTCCAAAGATTTCACCATTATATCCTATTTCAAAAAACAACAAGAGTTTCAGATTGCAACCCCATGACTTACACCTTATCACGTTAATTGCTGGGGGGAAAATATTCAAAATGGATCATCATTTTGCAGGAATTTGATTTGGAATTCATCAAATCCAATTCAAAGAAGTCTTTAGTTTTGGTTGAGCTTCTATGTGACCTTCCCTATGATAGTACTGCAACTACGTCGGAACCATCTATTCCAGACAAGTCTCTGTTTCTGATCGGATCATCTCATCCCTGGTATGGATATTTCATCATTTATCTCCAAACCCAAACTTTTCAACCTAATACCGCTCACTCTGATCAGCAACGTATTCAATACCAAGCCAAATATTATCTGATCATCAGCGATACACTTTGTTAGTGTCAGTCTAGTAATACTGCCATCAGTGATCAAAATTGCTCTTTTGCATTTGCATATTAGGAGTCCCATACCATAAATTTTCACCATTCCATTAGGTCATGGATTCATTGATGGTAGTGGTCTTTCATCAGTCTCCCCTCATGTAATACTTGCTGACTCTCCTCTCTATGGTCTTATTCATGGTCCACTTTCACTCTCAGTCCATATTATTAAGTCATAGGGTTGGTATTATTAGGTTTTAAGGTCTCATCAAGGTCAAATTAATGAGTCAAGTGTCAATAAATATCAACAAAATCATGAGGTCAAATAAACCCAAAGTCACAGCACCTGGGAAGAGCAAAGAAATGTTTTATTCATCTTGATGTAATTTTCACCTCAAAACCATGTTTTGAGGTGAAAACATGCTACTTTGCTTTCATTACCATCTTTATGTAATTTCATGTCATCATATGTAATAAGTCACACTTTAGAAGCTGCTATCTCCACAAAATCCAACTCCCTGCCCTTCAAAGGAGTTTTCAACAACATTTTTAAGTATGTCCATCAGAAATATCCCGAAAAGAGCTTTTCAATGGTATATTACACTCTCAAAACCGACTCCTGGATCGAAACGTATGCCTAAGTGAACATAAGTTCCCCCATAGCCTAAACCTGCCCCTTTTCTCATTTTTTTCCCTTAAAATTTATTTCACAAAAATTTTAAAGTCTTCTTTATAAACACCCCCCTTTTCCCTATCCGATTGTATAAATCGCATTGCAAAGATTTTTTTAAACCCATAAAACTTCAATGTGATTGCATACACCCGATTGAGTCCCTCTCGATTGACATTTCTCCGATGTGATCAATCGCCAATCACAATTGGCATTCCCACAGTCCTTAACCCTCCGCCCTGCTCACCCTTCGATTTCTGATTCTGATTGGCCAGGCCCCACCATATAATCTTCCGCCCATTCCATACAAAAAGGGTTCTTCCCTTTGTAAAATGTGATAAGCCGATTTTAGAAGTATTTTCATTACAAAACATTTTATCGCATGTTTTAAAACATCTGATCACATCGGAAAATCACAAGTGCTCCCAAATCTTATTTCCACTCCTTTGAATTTCGCCGATGAGATTGACCCCGCCCGATTAAATCCCGACCGTCGATCCACCCATTTGATCGGACGACCCACAGCTAATCGCTCCATCGCAATCGGCGTTTTCCCATAACACTTTGTCTCCTCTCCCCTCTCGCTTCTGATTTTAGATTGACCTTTGGGTCCCACCACAAGGCCTTTCTGCCTCGCTCTAAATAAAAATGTTTTTTTCTTTGCAAAGTCATAAATTTATTTAAAACATTTCTTAAGTGTTTTAATCACATCGCGCATTTTCATTATACGATATTAAAACTCCGCACTGCCCTGCCGATTTGCGATTGCGATTCATCACAAGTCTTTAATGCATTATTCCATGTCCCACTCCCACTCTGACTTCCAATTGTGATTGTGATTCCCCTTTGTGTCCCACTATAAAGCATTCCACCCTTTTCCCAAAAATTTGCGGGTTTTCCTTTTTAAATGTCATAAAAATATTTAAAGGAATTTATTAAGTGTTCCAATCGCAATCGGCATTTCCCTATGTTTAACTTAATCTACTCCTCCTCCCTACGATTTGCGATTGCGATTGGCCTCCCATGGGTCCCGCCTTAAACCCCTCCGCTCTTTTCAATGCAAAATCACTTTTTCCTTTGTAAAAGTGTAAAGTTTGTTTTAAATTTGTTTAAAGGGGAAATCTCCCCATTATCCCATCGGATTATTCATTCACTCCATCGCACCTATTCCAATCGCATCAGAAGTTTTCTATTGCTCTATTATGTGATGCACCTTCCCCTCTTCCGATTGTGATTGCGATTTAGGCCCACCTACTTTCCCTTCGCTCCTTCCACTCAAAATGATTCTTTCCTCCACTAAAAGGCATAATTTCATTTTTATGATTTCAAAAGGAATTTTCTTCAAAGTTGGTTTTCTTCAAAGGATAAAGATAAAGAAAGGAAACAGTTAAAGGGACGAGAGCTAATTATGAAACAGAGACTTCTACATCAACAGTAAAATAGGGATTTGTTCTTAAAATGTCCTATTTTTATTTATCCAGTGTAACAGTGAAATCAATAGATGGCCAAAAATGTATTTTTGTTCCTCCATTTCAAGAGGAGATCGTTGGCTTCTTTCCTATGTTTGGATTTTAGTTCTGAGCTGGTGAAACAGCTCCTCTTTCTATGGATCTACTTCCCTCAGAATTCTGGTCTATTTAATGTAATTTTCAATCATTTTTCAATGAGTAAGTAGGGGAATAGTGTGGAAATAAAGGAGGACGCTCTACGCTCCATTGTAATAGTTTGATAGGGAATTAATAAGAAATGCATCTCTGATTTGTGGGATCCATGTGGTATGAGTTTTAGCATTTGTTCTTCCCTTTGTGTTCATATGTAAAATTGTTATGTACCATTCGTTCATAAACATCTCTGGTTGAATTCTTTCAAGATATATAGGTAGAATCCATTCTTAATGCTTTGCCTTGGGAAATCATTCAATATTCTGTGTTTTCTTCTGTTTGAAAAGGATCCATCTCCTATGCCCTTTTCGGCTCCTCACCAGTCTTTCCATCCCATCATTATTTAAGCTTAATTGTTAAAATTCCGGCCTACCTTGCCCCATGAAATACCCTGTATCCCTGATTTAATTCCCCATATTCAAACTATCCCATTAGTTCCATACAACCCTGAAAAATTCATTTAAACATTTCCCATCATTATACCTAGCCTAATATCAGTTTTGTAATTATACTTCATTGAATATATTTTTATGGAGAGAGCCCTCTCCTGACCTTGTAGGGCTAGCTACAAGGCTGAGCATGGTTTGAGGTTACCCTGATTTTCCTTCCTTCAGCCTGAGGTCCAGATCAAGTGATAAAATTTCTAGTGACTCCATTTGGGAATATAGTGAAAAATATCATACCTTCCCGGACAAAGAATGACAAAACGTAGATCTGATTATTGATGGTGAACAAACAATCAGATGCATATGAAGGCTGAATCTTTCACTCGGTGACTCCGACTCAATGTAAAGACTCCACTGGAGAATTGAATTTTCCCACATGAAAATGGAAGGATATTACATAGAGTCTAGGTATTCGAAGTGGAATGGTATTTAGGACCTAATCTACTTTCTTGTAAATTAATTCTTTGCTTTTCCTGAAGCTGTCCTGAAAGTTTTTCAGAATTTACTGTATGATAAAGGTGATCAAAATCTTCATTCAAACTATCCAAAAAGTGTAAATACTGAGTTTTCCTTTGATCTTGGCCTCCACCCTTTTCCTGAATCTTATGATGAACATCTTCAAAATGATGAGCCTAAAGAGACCAAGACTAATCCTGTAGCTCCTGTATATACTCCTACACCTTTCATAGTCTCGGATAGATATAAACCTCTCATTTTACCTTCTATACTCCATGCTTTCCCTAAAAATTATTACCTATATTTGCCGAGGTTTGATGGTTAATGTGAGAACATCAATGCTGAGAGACATGTGCAGAATTTTGAAACTTTTCTAGACCTTTTTGAAGTTGATGAAGAGGATGTCAGTATTAGGCTTTTTTCTCTTTCTTTGCAAGGCAAAGTTAAGAGTTGGTTCAAAACCCTGCATGATGCGAGCATCTCATATTTCCAGAAGTTCTTCAAATTCTTCCTCAACAGATGGGTGGTCAAACAAAGCCCTTTCCTGATTTTAGAAGAGTATGCCCAGATGAAAAGACAGTTAGGGGAGACAGTACAATAGTTTTCTTCTAGGTTCAATCAAATCTATTATTCTATACCTTCTCATATAATACCTCCTCCTAGCTTAGCTCTCTTACATTACCCGGGTGCCTTTGATCCAGAAATGGAGTTTTAGCTGAGATAAAGGAAACTTGCAACACTTGAAGAGATACAGAACAATGTAGTAGATGTAGAAGTAAATCTGTTGATCAGAAGAGAAAAGCTAAAGGAAGAAGAAAAGAAGAACGTTGCAGAGCACCTGAAACCTTCAGAGGTAAAGCTTGACCTTTTGATAAGCGTAGTGGAAGAGATGATGCAAAAAAACACTACAAGGAATGAATATGATGTTCAAGAACAAGTGGCTGATCCAAAACATGTTCTTTCTTATCCCAGTTTTCATCGATATAACAATGATTGTGTTATAGAACATCTTGGAGAAGAGAGATTTTTTGATATGACATGTACGCTTGATGATGTGTTTCATGTTGCTGATTTGCCAAATTTTGATCAGTATGATGATGACGATTATGTTTTCCAAACAAAAACTAATCTTGCATAGCAATCAACAGTTGGTTTGTGGGAGGAAGTTCAGTTTCAACAGCTTGAAAATAGTAATCATCCAATGGATATCATCCAGGACAGTGATGAGGAAAGTCTAGAAAATTTGGAAGTAAGTGAGGGATATTTTCCCCTTTGTTTTACTTCAATTCAGTTCATCAGAGATAAATTTCGTGCAATCAGAAATCAACAATCCCTTAGTAATCATCCAATGGATATCATCCAGGACAGTGATGAGGAAAGTCTAGAAAATTTGGAAGTAAGTGAGGGATATTTTCCCCTTTGTTTTACTTCAATTCAGTTCATCAGAGATAAATTTCGTGCAATCAGAAATCAACAATCCCTCAGTTTTAAGATAGTGAAATTCTTGAGCAAGTTGTTAATGAGAAATCTTCCCCTGAACTGGTTGATGGAATCATTTGCAATATAAAATAATCCCTAGCTCTAGATTTGCAACCACCGAATGTAATTGAAGGTCAGATTACAGATAAAGGCTTGGAAGCTGAAACATATGATCAAATGATGTAAGATGATTCTGTGCCATTGTGTTTTGAAGCATTTCAGTTTTTAAAGCAAAATTTTCATAATATCTCTAAAAGAAAGGATGAACAGTCTGTAGAGTGTCATGCAATCTCCTTAAATTCAATAGATACATTGAGTAGTATTTTCAAGTTTTTTATGACCCTATAGCTGATGTATTGGATGATATTTGCTGTAAAAAGCCTTCTCCATTGGCTAAACACGTGCCAGAAAAGAGTGTCGACAATTACTTTATTTGAAATCCAACTTCAGTGTCTTGTTCAGCAGGTGTTTCATTACTAAGCTCATATCAAGATTTGCAGTCATATAAGGAGACTAATGAAGAAGACTTTTGTTTTGTTTTTGATCATCAAGAGAGATCGGTTATTCACGAGTTTCGGTATCCTTTTGCCAACTTGCTGCAGTCATCAAAGGAAAAAAGCATAGATGTTAGGGAAATTTTAAGATCAAGGTACGAAGATTACCTAGAACAGAGCAGCGATGTATTAATGGGAATCAATAGGTATTCTTATGAATATCCTTTCGTAGCATTTTTGAGGTCATCCGGGAAAATCATGCTTTACAAATTTATCAAGATTCAACCTGATTCCAAGTTTCCATGGGAGTTGCCTTTTAGTTCTTCTCTCTTCCTGCTCATCAGAAAGCACTTGGGGAGAATTCAAATAGCAACCACAATGCTTACATGGATGCATTGGTTGTTCCATTTCACTTGATCAGGTGGTGAATAGAACAATTAGAGTAGGTTTTTATGAATAAGCTCAATTGTGAGCATCTTTTTTAGTCTGTCAATTGTGTTCTAGTCATGTCTTAAATCAGTTTGGTTTTTAGCTATTGACTCCATGCCAAATGGATAAGGCTACTAGGTCTACGGTGTTCCTGGCACCTCCAAGGAGCTACCATCCACATTGGAGCCAATGTTAGTTTCAGTCTAGTCATACTACCATCAGTGATCAAAATTTCTCTTTTTCATTTGCATATTAGGAGTCCCATACCATAAAGTTTCACCATTCCATTAGGTCATGGATTCATTGATGGTAGTGGTCTTTCATCAATCTCCCCTCATGTAATACTTGTTGACTCTCCTCTCTATGGTCTTATTCATGGTCCACTTTCAATCTTAGTCCATATTATTAATTCATAGGGTTGGTCTCATTAGGTTTTAAGGTCTCATCAAGGTCAAATTTATGAGTCGAGTGTCAATAAATATCAGAAAAATCATGAGGAGGTCAAATAAACCCAAAGTCATAGCACCTGAGAAGAGAAAAGAAATGTTTTATTCATATTGATGTAATTTTCACCTCAAAACCATGTTTTGAGGTGAAAACATGCTACTTTTCTTTCATTACCATCTTTTGTGTAATTTCATGTCAGCATATGTAATAAGTCACACTTTAGAAGCTGCTATCTCCACAAAAGCCAACTTCCTTCCCTTAAAATGACTTTTCCACAACATTTTTAGTGTCAAATCATCTTCTAAATGTGTCCATCAGAAAGATCCCAGAAAGATCTTTCCAACGGTATATTACACTCTCAAAATTGACTCCTGGATTGAAAATTATGCCTAAGTGAACATAAGTTCCCATATAGCCTAAACCTACCCCTTTTCTCATTTTTTTCCTTAAAATTTATTTCACAAAAATTTTAAAGTCTTCATTATAACCCCCCCCCCCCTTTTCCCTATTCGATTGTATAAATCACATTGCAAAGATTTTTTTAAACCTGCAAAACTCTGATATGATTGCATACCCCCGATTGAGTCCCTCCCAATTGACATTTCTCTGATGTGTTCAATCGCCAATCGCAATCAGTGTTCCCACAGTCCTTAACCCTCCGCCCTGCTCACCCTTTGATTTTTGATTCCGATTGGCCGTGCCCCACCATATAATCTTACACTCATTCCATACAAAAATGGTTCTTCCCTTTGTAAAATGCGATAAGGCACTTTTAAAAGTATTTTCATTACAAAACATTTTATCGCATGTTTTAAAACATCCGATCGCATCGGAAAATCGCAAGCGCTCCCAACTCTTATTTCTGCTCCTTTGAATTTCACCGATACGATTGACCCCACCTGATTAAATCCCGACCGTTGATACACCCATTTGATCGGATGGCCCACATCTAATCACTCCATTGCAATCGGTGTTTTCCCATAACACTTTGTCTCCGCTCCCCTCTCACTTCCGATTCTGACTGACCTTTGGGTCCCACCACAAGGCCTTTCTGCCCCGCTCTAAATAAAAATGTTTTTTTCATTGCAAAGTCATACATTTATTTAAAACATTTCTTTAGTGTTTTAATCGCATTGCGCATTTTCATTATACGATATTAAAACTCTGCGCTGCCCTGCCGATTTGCGATTGTGATTCATCGCAAGTCTTTAATGAATTATTCCATGTCCCACTCCCACTCCGACTTTCGACTGTGATTTTGATTCCCCTTTGGGTTCCACTATAAAGCCTTTCGCCCTTTTCCCAAACAAATGCGAGTTTTCCTTTGTAAATGTGATAAAATGATTTAAAGGAATTTATTAAGTGTTCCAATTGCAATCGTCGTTTCCCTATGTTTAACTTAGTCTGCTCCTCCTCCCCGCGATTTTTGATTGCGATTGGCCTCCCATGGGTCCCACCTTAAACCCCTCCACTCTTTTCAATGAAAAATCACTTTTTCCTTTGTAAAAGCCTAAATTTTGTTTTAAATTTGTTTAAAGGGGAAATCTCCCCATTATCCCTTCGGCTTATTCATTCACTCCATTGCACCTATTCCAATCACATCGAAAGTTTTATAGCTTTACTCCTGCTCCCCTTTCCTCTCCTATTGCGACTGCCCTTATACACTAATCGCATCGCAAGTTTTCTATTGCTCTATTATGTGATGCACCTTACCCTCTTCCAATTGCGATTGCGATTAAGGCCCACCTCCTTTCCCTTCGCTCCTTCCACTCAAAATGAGTCTTTTCTTCACTAAAAGGCATAATTTCATTTTTATGATTTCAAAAGGCATTTTCTTCAAATTTGGTTTTCTTCAAAAGATAAAGATAAAGAAAGGAAATAGTCAAAGGGCCGAGACATAATTATGAAACAGATTCTTCTACAGCAGTAGTAAAATACGGGTTTGTTCTTCAGATGTCATATTTTCATTTATCCAATGTAACAGTGAAATCAATAGATGGCCAAAAATGTATTTTTGTTCCTCCCTTTCAGGAGCATATCGTTGGTTTCTTTCCTATGTTCGGATTTCAGTTCTGAGCTAGTGAAATAGCTCCTCTTTCTATGGATCTACTTCCCTCAGAAATTTTGTCTATTTAATGTAATTTTCAGTCATTTGTCAGTGAGTAAGAAGGGGAATAGTGTGGAAATCAAGGAGGACACTCTGCGCTCCTTGTAACAGTTTGACAGGGAATTAATAAGAAATGCAGCTCTGATTTGTGGGATCCATGTGGTATGAGTTTTAGCATTTGTTCTTCCCTTTGTGTTCATATGTAAAAATTTTATGTACCATTCATTCATAAACATCTCTGGTTGAATGCTTTCAAGATAGATAGGTAGAATCCATTCTTAATGCTCTGCCTTGGGAAATCATTCAATATTTTGTGTTTTATTTTGTTTGAAAAGGATCCATCTCCTATGCCATTTTCAACTCCTCACAAGTCTTTCCATCCCATCATTATTTAAACTTAATTGTTAAAATTCCTGCCTACCTTGCCCCATGAAATACCCTGTATCCCTGATTTAATTCCCTAGATTCAAACTGTCCCATTAGTTCCATACAACCCTAAAAAATTCATTTAAAATTTTTCGATCATTATACCTAGCCTAACATCAGTTTTGTAATTATACTTCATTGAATATCTTTTTATGGAGAGAGCCCTCTCCTGACCTTGTAGGGATAGCTACAAGGCTGAGCATGGTTTGAGGTTACCCTGATTTTCCTTCCTTCAGCCTGAGGTCCAGATCAGGTGATAGCACACTTTATCATTGTGGTGTCGATACCATTTTAAGGAGGTGCCTCACTCATGAGGAGGTTGAAAAGGTGTTAAATGATTTCCATGCTAGAGCTTGTGGTGGACATTTATCTAGTTATGCTACCATGCAAAAGATACTCCACGTCAGTTAATTTTGGCCTACTATTTTTTGAGATTGTATCCTCGCAGTCAGAAGTTGTCATGCATGCCAGAATTATGACTGTAAAATCTGCAAACCGCCAGCACCAATGCATCCTATTGTCTCTGCTAGACCATTTACGAAATGGGGTGTCGATTTCATGACATGTAACCCTCATTCATTTAGGGGGCATGCTAATATTATTGTCGCAGTCGACTATTTTACCAAATGGGTCGAAGCGATGCCTACATTCAATAACATAGGACAAACAACTACATTGTTTTTCTTCAATCACATCATTGCACAGTTTGGGGTCCCACAGGCTATAGTTACAAATCATGGGAAGCATTTTCACAACCATATGATGTCTGAATTGACAGCCAAGTTAGGATTGTCTCATGATAATTTTACTCCTTATTATCCACAATCAAATGGACAAGTTGAGGCTATTAACAAAATTCTTAAATGAATGCTTCAATGAATGATAGGAGTCCGTAAAAGGAACTAGATCTTGATCCTGTACTCCGCCTTGTGGGCGTATTGAACCACAGTGAGAAACACGACCGGATTTACTCCTTCTCAATTGGTGTATGGTCTAGAAGCTATCTTACCAATCCAATGAGAAATATCATCGTTAAAACTCGTGATAGACTTGTTACATGACACCTCAGAAGAAGAAGCGCATCTCCTTAACCTCATCCATCTAGATGAAATGCATCGTCAAGCCCAATCGGCCAACGAAGCGCATAAGAGATGTATAAAGGTGCAATACGACAAAAATTTGTTGCCTCGCATCTATTCAGAGGGTGACTTGGTCCTTCTTTACGACCAGGAAGCTGATGTAATTGGTACAGGGAAATTCGAGCCATTATGGCATGGCCCCTATATTGTCAAAATAGTTATTGCTAAGGGCGCCTACGAGCTAGTCGATTACGATGGGATTCCATTGGCACATCCTAGAAATGGGTTGTATTTGAAACGTTACTATGCTTAATCATGAGCATGGTAATTTTTTATATTACATTGTTTGTATGTTGTTGATTTTCATTCACTATCTTAATTTGTCTTCGAGTTTTCCTGACGTTACTAATCTGCTTTACATTTTATGGCAGATGTCTGAATCTTCAGAACCATTTTTTGGATATGTTGATGGTGCTAGTCATAGTACATACAATCTATCCTCTGCAACGTGGGCCATTTTCACTCCGAACGATGAGTTAGTGAGTTTTCAAGGGATTTGTATCAGTAGATCGACGAATAATATCGCTGAGTATATCACGTTGATTGGACTTCTCTCTGATGCCATTTCATTTGGTATTAACTGCATAATCATAAGGTTAGACTCACAACTTCTGGTACTACAACTTACTAGTATTTATACTGTTAGAAATACAATACTGCTTAGATTGTTTCTTAGAGTTTGAATTTTGGAGAGACATTTTTATTTCATTCAATATCAACACATTTCTAGAAATCTGAACACTTTAACTGATTCATTAGCTAATCAAGTTTTAGACAAACATTTGCAACATAGGTAAAGAAAACATTCACATCATTGAATAGAATTATGCATTAAACATAGGAAAAAATATGAAAACATATATATAGATAGTTATAGGCTTTTACAAAATTTGTGCCCAAGTCACGTTGTTCATATGACCTCAAAATGTATTCAAAAATTCATAAGTAAACTAGTGGTGCTGATGATAGCACGCTATAGATCTAGCAATCCTAGGGAGAAACCACATCCAACAGTTAGGAACCCCATTTGTGTGTCGCTGCAGTTGCATTGGAAGCTCTTTGATCCGGCAATTCGGAATCCTGAAGGTCAATGCCTCTATGTGCTATTGAATCTTAGCAAGAGTCTCAACCATATCAAGGTCCTGAAGGACTGCTCTCCCGATAGCCCTCTCTGCTGGCGCATCTACTTCACACTCTGGTTCCTCTACTGGCTGAACATGACCGATATCTACATTACATTGAACATTTAGTTAAGTGTTGGAAATAAATCAAAACAAAAAAAAATTTGTATAAACCTTATAAAAATCAAAAAACATGGCCAAATCAATCTTACCTATTGCACCCCACTGAGCGCCTTCTGGTAAAACTAGATCTGGATCTCCTCGGAAGTCGACGCCTGCATATGTGTACTCATCAATGGCAACGATCTGTCACCTAAACCAGGAAAAGAATGTAGTCTAGAACACAACGATCGATTGGCCTGAATGCCAACCCATGAGTTCTACCCATCTTTGCATTCGAGGATCTCTAGGACTAGATATATCCAATGTTACATGTTGTGGTTGCATCAGTGGAATCCATTCCAAAGAAAAAGAGATAAGGATGGAACCATAACTAAAATTTTTCTTCCTTCCTCCCTTTTCTTTATTCAGTTGTTCCTTTATCTAAGATAAAACAGCTTCAGACCAGTTGAAAATTGTTGGCTCTAAACATTCCAGCGCATACTGCATATATGATCTGTTTTCCACATGGAGTGTAATGGTGCCAACTAGTTTAGCAATCGTGAATAGGATGGTCTTCAAAGGAAAATCCCTGACATCATGGATGTTTATTTTTCCATATTTTCTAGGTTCTGACCTAAGATACCAATATTTCATGACATAATCCCTCACTGTTTCTCCTCCAATGGTAGATCCTGTAAGTGAAATGGGAAATCCTGTAAGTGAAATGGGAAAACCGCTCCTCTGCAAACCTGTGATAAAATACACATCCTCAACTGTTATGGAAAACACTTGATTTTTAATGTGAAATTCCTCTATCGCTGGATCCCATTCTCGAACAATGAACTCCAAGAGTTCTCTCTGTTGCCTCATTCCAGACAGTTTGAAGTACTTAAGCAGCCCACAATCTCTTAAAGCTCTTATAGTACCCAGATCATTCAAGGAAATAATATCATGTTCTTCATGTTCTCTTTCTCTCCTATAATCGTCATTATAATTTGATGGAAACCTGAAAATCAACCATAAGATCCATTAGATACCATTTATTGCAAAAAACTAGGAAAATTTTGGACACAGCATGAAAACAAAAAACTTCAACTACGCCCAACGAACTCCTTGGGTTGAGACATTGCATTGCACATGCATGTACACTTCACTGTACCTGCTATGCAACATAGGTTTCGACATTCACGGGTGAGTTGCCCTCAATTTTGGCAGAATTTACCCTAAGGGCCTAAAAACCCTAAAAGTTTGCAAGGAATGGTAATGAAATGAATACTGAAAGAAAGAGGAGTTTTTTAGTACTGACCTGAATCAAACGGAGATGAAATCCATCCACTAAAACGACCGCAATCAACGACTGAAGTTTCAGAGAAAAATCAAGTTTAGAGCTCCAAAATGCAAATGGCAACTATGGAATGATAAAAATGAATAGTGAAACTGCTTTATATAGTCATCTAATGACTTGCAAGTTAAATTTATTGCTATGACTATGGTTTTATTATCTTTTTTATCATGAAACAGGTATTTTTAATCCATTTGATGTTCTGAACAATAAATACAACTGACGAACAGATTAGTCATGCAGATTTATTTCAAGAAAGACTTGACCACAAAGCATGATTTTTCTCCTTATTTTTTGAGCTTTATTAAAAATGAAAAAGGATTTGAAGCGCACTTTTATCTCTTTTTAGAGCTTCAATAATAGTGAAAAAGGAACCCCTGGAGTCTTATTTTAGCTCTTTTCAGACTCCAATAATGTGAAAAGATTGTCGAGCACTTGTAATTTCGAGCTTGTTAAAGTAAATGAATTGATATCTACTCAGTGTAATTTTAACCCTTTTCCGGACTGAGATGGATTATTTACAAAAAAGGAATACCTTGGTTAAACATTACCAAAGAGGTTCTTTCATATATTATTTTACACTTTTTCAGATCTGTGAGACAAATTTATGAAAAAGTACTTTTGGAGTCCTCTTTCGTCCTCTTTTTCAAACTCTGTAAACATGAAAAAGTACCCGGCTATCACTGTCATTAAGCTCGTTAAAACATAAAATAGCGACGGGCTTGTCAATCATGGCAAGAATCAAGTTTCATTCATCGCTAGACTCGTTAAATTATTAAATAACGATACTTTATTCTTTATTTTCCCGAAGCATTGAATTATAGATCAAGTAAATGTTTTCCTCCTCAAGCTTGTTAAAAAATAAAGAGGTACTGGTCGAAAAATGACTAGGGAAAATTTGGGAAAAGCAAGCAAAGTTTCTTTTTGGTAGCAAGTCGCTCTTGAACATGACACTCCTTTCACTTCATGTCTATGACTGTTTGGGTTGGGTAATCATCTTGACGGTTCATTCACACCTATGGTTCATCATACCTTCACTTCGGTTTTGGGTCAATGCTGCCAACTCATCACAGTGTCTCCGATATGCAAGAGAAGTCATCTAGTGATTAAGAACTCATCCATCTGCAATACTCATAAACCTTCATTTTAATGACCGTCATCCCTGAAAATTGCTATATCAAGTCATACCCTTGTCTCCAAAATCAGTAACTCCAGTTTTGCAATAAGGTGACTTCCTGTCGATTACAAATCAATATCCAGGAAGTTCATTTAGAAACATCAAATTCTAGTACCATGAGGCTTGTTACAACATCGACAAGATCCTTGCTTCAGGACATTTGACTAAAAGATTTTGTTTGGCGTTCGACATCAAATCATCTATTCACGCCTTACGAAATGTACTGCAGCACCTTGAGAGCCATTGAAATTAATGGTGGTTCTCTCGCGTTTGTTAACAACTCACATAATTGGCTAGTAATCAAATTATGTCTTTCCATGTTCGACAACAAATCATATATTCGCATGGCTAGACTTGTACCCGAATGATCGAGTGAATGAGATAAGAAGACCCCAGATCTAGTTTCAGCCATCCGGGTTGCATTTTTAGGATTGATGTACACATCATCTGTACTTTGACCTTACATATAGATTGTCATCCAAACATGGGCCTATATCTGTAGGCATGTCTGCATCTGGGCAACATTCCAATGTAGACGACTTTCTGAATTATGTAAATGTTATTAGATTGTTTTATGTGCTGACTATGGGAATGCCTACCCTCAGCAATTATGATCAATAGAGGATATATCATGATGCAATGTATTGTAATATTGATGCAAGTGACCGTTCCACTTTGTTTCTAGGCTTATCATAGTGTAAAGCATCTCAATCAAATGTTCTTATTATTTGGATCTCATGCTTTAGTGGGCAATTGTTATAGGTCAATTTGGGCACCATTCCCAATTACCTAGTTAACTGGGCATCATCTCCAGGACCGATGATCAAGGGCCTATTATTCCCTATCATCTCAGTTTCTATATGCCCTAAGACAGGAAACAACATGAATCAAACAAGACTTTCATCAAGCAAGGATTTTCCATGGTTTGAAGCTTCTTATTAAACATGTGGGAGCTCACCAATGCAGGCTCTAAGGGGCCTAAGTGCATCGCATATGCAGGTAGCCCCATTCAAGGCTGCTCTACAAAGCACTTCCCGACATTCAAAGGTGTGTTGGTCACATTGGAAGCGAAATTCTCATTGTTCTAGAATCTCCACTTGGCCAGTGTCTTCTAGAAGGGTTCACATGTGTCAAGCTTCGGATCCAAGTGTCCATTTGACATATACATGAATGGAAACATGTCTTGCCTATTTTTGGAATGTTATTGATTACAAAACAACCTACAGTTCATCTATAAATTGAACACAGATCTAAGTGTTTGGGAGGAAGAATTTGAGTAGGGAAATGCTGGAGAATTTTCAATATAGAGTTTGATTTGTGGAGCTACTGCTAGAGAGATTTATGCTGTGATAAAACTTGGGAACTCTACTGGAAGATCACTTCAAATTAGTCACTAGGTTGTAACCTCTCCTTCTATCATCAATAAAGAGTACTTCTTGTTTTTCCCTACATGCATCTATGCTTACTTTGATTTTCCATATTGCAAGATCTTGATTGATGAATGTAGTTTATGCTTAACTTATTTATCTAACTAGCTTGAATAGATATCTATATTATTGCATCTTCTATTGTTTCAGTGTTCTTTCTTGTATGAAGCATTCAGCCATTTAAAACCGCTTGAATTTGAAGCTCTAGTGGAAGCGACAGAAAGGAGCCATTTGGAAGTGACTGAAACAAGTAAGCATCCAATCCTCTCTGTGTATCTGTTTTGAGTTAGGAGAAATGGTAGTATAGTCTTTCACCTATTGTTCTAGGCTAACACTTGCCTAGGGAAGCATAATTTATCCGTAGAGTAAAATTATACCCCAACAGTTAAGATTAAGGTTAAGGTAAAGTTCATGGTTAGGTTATAGTTAAGGTCAAGGGTAAGGTTAGGTTATAGTGAAGGTTAAGGTTAAGGTTAAGGTTAAAGTTAAGGTTAGGTTAAGGGCTTGATCAAGGTTAGGGTTAGGTTATAGTTAAACTTAAGGTTAAGGTTAAGGGTAAAGTTATGGTTAAGGTTAAGGTTAACCTTATGGGAAGGTTAAGGTTAAGGTTAAGGTTAAGGTATGGTCAAGGTTAGGGTTAGGTTATAGTTAAGGTCAAGATTATGGTTAGGTTAAGGTTAAGGTTATGGGTTTACTCAGGTTAATGTTAAGGCTAGGTTAAGGGTAAAGTAAAGGTTAATGTTAAGGTTAAGGTTTGGTCAAGGTTAGGGTTAGGTTATAGTTAAGTTCAAGGTTAAGATTAGGTTAAGGTTAATGTTAAGGGTTTGGTCAAGTTTAAGGTTAGGTTATAGTTAAGGTAAAGGTTAAGGTTAGGTTAAGGGTAAGATAAGGTTAAAGTTAAGGTCAAGGTTAAGGTTAGGTTAAGGTTAAGGTTAAAGGTTAGGTCAAGGTTATGGTTAGGTTATAGTTAAGGTCAAGGTTAAGGTTATATTAAGGGTAAAGTCAAGTTCAAGGTTAAGGTTAAGGTTAAGGGTTTGGTGAATGTTAGGGTTATCGTTTAGGTTAAGGTCAAGGTTAAGGTTAGGTTATAGTGAAGGTTAAGGTTAAGATAAGGTTAATTTTAATGTTAAGCTTAGGGTTATTTTATAGTTAAGATCAAGGTTAGGTTAATGTTACAAGTCTTAACCTTACCCTAACCTTTACCCTAACTTTACCCTTAACCTTACCCTTAACCTTAACCTTGATCTTGACATTAACCTTACCCTTACCCTTATATTAACCTTAACCTAACCTTAACTTTAACTTTACCCTTAACCTTACCTTAACCATAACCTTAACCTAACCTTAACCATAACCTTAACCTAACCTTAACCTTAACCTTACCCTTAACCTTGTCTTAACCTTACCTTAACCATAACCTGAAGGTTAAGGTTATAGTTAACGTTAAGGTTAGGTTAAGGTTAAGGTTAAGGTTTTGGTCAAGGTTAAGGTTAGGTTATAATTAAGGTCAAGGTTAAGGTTAGGTTAAGGGTAAAGTCAAGGTTAAAGTTAAGGTTAAGGTTAGGGTAAAGGTTCAGGTTAAAGTTAAGTTTAAGGGTTTGGTCAAGGTTAGAGTTATGGTTTAGGTTAAGGTCAAGGTTAAGGTTATGTTATAGTGAAGGTTAAGGTTAATATAAGGTTAAGGTTAAGGTTAAGGTTAGGGTTGGGTTATAGTTAAGGTCAAGGTTAGGTTAAGGTTACGTGTCTTAACCTTAGCCGTCACTATAACCGTAACCTTAACATAACATTGACCTTACCCTTAGTTTTACCCTAACCTTGACCAAACCCTTAACCTTAACCTAACCTTAACCTTGAACTTAACTATAATCTAACCCTAACCTTGACCAAACCTTAACCTTAACCTTAACTTTAACCTTAACCTTAACCTTAACCTTAACTTTAACTTTACCCTAACCTTAAGGTTAAGGTTAAGTTATAGTGAAGGTTAATGGTAAGGTCAAGGTTAAGGGTAAGGTTAGGTTAGGGTTAGGTTAAGGTTAAGGTTAAAGTTATGGTTAGGCTAAGGTTAAGGTTAAGATTAAGGTTAAGGTTAAATTTATGGTTAAGGTTAAGGGGAAGGTTAAGCATAAGGGTAAGGTTAAGGTTAAGGTTAAGGGTAAATTCGAGGTTAAGGTTAAGGTTAAGGTGAAGGTTAAGGTTATTGTTAAGTTAAGGTTAAGGTTAAGGTTAAGTTCAAGGTTAAGTTTATGGTTAAGGTTAAGGTTACGGTTAGGTTAAGGGTAAAGTTATAGGTTAAGGTTAAGGTTAGGTTATAGTGAAGGTTAAGGGTAAGGTCAAGGTTAAGGGTAAATTTAAGGTTAAGGTTATGGTTATAGGTTTAGTTAGGTTAAGGTTAGGTTAAGGGGAGGTTAAGGTCAAGATAAGGTTAAGGGTAAGGTTAAGGATAAGGTTACGATAAGGTCAAGGTTAAGGTTAAGGTTAAAGTTTGGTCAAGGTGAGGGTTAGGTTATAGTTAAGGTTAAGGTTAAGGTTAAGGTTAGGCTTAACATTAACGTAATGGTAAGGTTAACCTTAACCTAACCAAACCTTAACCTTAACCTTAAATTTACCCTTAACCTAACCTTAACCTTGACTTTACCTTAACCTAACCTTAACCCCTTAACCTTAACCTTAACTTTACCCATAACCTTAACCTTAACCTTAAGCATACTAAACCCGTAACCTTAACCTTAACCTTAACTTTACCCTTAACCATGACCTTAACCTTAACTTTAACCTTAACCTAACCATAACCTTATCCTTAAGCTAACTTAACCTTGACCTTGACCTTAACCTTGACCTTAACCTTACCCTTAACCTTCACCTTAAACTTAACCTTAACCTGACTAAACCAGTAACCCTTAACCTTAACCTTACCCTTGTCCTTAACCTTAACCTTAACCTTGACTTTACCCTTAACCTAACCTTAACTTTAACTATAACCTAACCCTAACCTTGACCTTAACTTTACCCTTAACCTTGACCTTGACCTTAACCTAAACCTTGACCTTGACCTTAACCTAACCTTAACCTTAACCTTATCTTACCCTTAACCTATCCTTAACCGTAACTATAACCTAACCCTCACCTTAACCTAAACTTAAACTTAACCCTAATCTAACCTTAACTATAATCTAACCCTAACCTTAACCATAACCTTAACCTTAACTTTACCCTTAACCTAACCTTAACCTTAAATTTAACCTTAACTTAACCTAACCTTAACCTAACCTTAACCTTGACCTTATCCTAACCTAACCTTAACCTTGACCTTAACTTTACCCTAACTTGACCTTAAGGGTAAAGTCAAGTTTAGGGTTAGGTTAAGGTTAAGGTTAAGGTTAGGGTTGAGGTTAAGGGTAAGTTTAAAGTAAGGGTAAGGTTAAACTTAACCTTAACCTGAACTTTAACCTGACCAAACTTTAACCTTAACCCTAAATTTACACTTAACCTAACCTTAACCTTTACTTTACCTTAACCTAAGCTTAACCCCTTAACCTTAACCTTAAATTTACCTAATCTTAACCTAACCTTAACTTTACCTAACCTTAACCTAAATTTACTTTACCTTAACCTAACCTTAACCAAACCCTTAACCTTAAACTTAACCTAACCTTCACCAAGCCCTTAAACTTAACCTTAACCTTAACCTAACCTCAACCTGACTAAACCCTTAAGGTTAGGTTAAAGGTAAAGTTAAGCTTAAGCTTAAGCTTAAGGTTAAAGTTAGTTTAAGGGAAGGTTAAGGTTAGGTTAAGGGTTTGATCAAGGTTAAGGTTAGGTTATAGTTAAGGTCAATGTTAAGGTTAGGTTAAGGTTAAGGTTAGGGTTAGGTTATAGTAAAGATCAAGGTTAGGTTAAAGTTAAGGTTAAGGTTAAGGTTAAGGTTAAGGTCAAGGTGAAGGTTAAGATTAGGTTAAGCGTAAGATGAAGGTAAGGTTAAGTTTAAGGTTAAGGTTAAGGGTTAGGTTAAGGTTACGTTAAGTTTAAGGTTAAAGTTACTTTAAGAGTAAAGTCAAGGTTAAGGTTAGGTTAAGGTTAAGATAAGGTTAGGGTAAGGTTAGGGTAAAGGTTCAAGATAAAATTAAGGTTAAGGGTTTGGTCAATGTTAGGGTTAGGTTATAGTTAAGGTCAAGGTAAGGTTAAGGTTAAGGTTAAGGTAAGGTTAAGGTTAAGGTTACGTAAAGGGTAAAGTCAAGGTTAAGGTTAGGCTAAGGTTAAGATAAGGTTAAGGTGAAGGTTAAGGTTAAGGTTAGGTTATGGGTAAAGTTAAGGTTAGGGTTAGGTTAAGGTTAAGGTTAAGGTTAAGGTTATGGTTAGGCTAAGGTTAAGGTTAAGGTTAAGGTTAAGGTTAGGTTAAGGTTACTGTTAGGTTAAGCTTAAGATTAGGTTAAGGTTAAGGTTAAGGTTAATGTTAAGGGTAAAGTTAAGGTTAGGGTTAGGTTAATATTAAGGTTATTGTAAGTTTAAGGGTAAACTTAAGGTTAGGGTTCGGTTAAAGTTAAGGTTAAGATTATGGTTTGTCTAAGGTTAAGGTTAAGGTTAAGGTTAAGGTTACGGTTAGGTTAAGGTTAAGGTTAATGTTAAGGGTTTGGTCAAGGTTTGGGTTAGGTTAAGGTTAATGTTAAGGGTTTGGTAAAGGTTCGGGCTAGGTTATAGTTAAGTTCAAGGTTATGGTTAAGGCTAAGGTTATAGTTAGGTTAAGGTTAAGGTTAAGGTTAAGGTTAGGTTAAGGTTAAGGTTAAGGTAAGGTTAAGGTTAAGGGTTTGGTTAAGATTAGGGTTAGGTTATAGTTAAGGTTAAGGTTAAGGTTAGGTTAGGTTAAGGTTAAGGTCAAGGGTAAGGGTAAGGTTACGGTTAGGTTAAGGTTAAGATTAAGGGTTTGGTTAAGGTTAAGGGTAAGGTTACGGTTAGTTTAAGGTTAAGATTAAAGGTTTGGTTAAGGTTAAGGTTAAGGTTAATGTTAAGTTAAAGGTGAGGTTAAAGTTAAGGTCAAGGTTAGGTTATAGTTAAGATCAAAGTTAAGGTTAGGTTATAGTGAAGGTTAAGGTTAAGGTTAAGGTTAAGGGTGAAGGTTAAGGTTAAGGTTAAGACCCTTAACCTTAACCTTCACCCTTAACCTTAGCCTAACCTTAACATTAACCTTAACCTTAACCTTCCCCTAACCCTAACCTTAACCTCAACCTAAACCTTAACCTTAACCTTGACCTTAACCTAACCTTAACCTGACTAAATCCGTAACATTAACCTTAACCATAACCTAACCTTAACCTTGACCTTAATTATAACCTAAAACTAACCTTAACCAAACCCTTAACCTTAACCTTAACCTTAACCATAACCTTAACTTTAACCTTGACCTTACCAAGGTTAGGGTTAGGTTATAGTTAAGGTCAAGGTTAGGTAAAGGTTAAGTTTAGGTTAAGATTAAGGTTAGGTTAAGGTTGAGGTAAGATTAAGGGTGAAGGCTTAGTTGAAGGTCAAGTTTAAGGTTAAGGTTAAGGTTAAGGTTAATGTTATGAAATGGTTAAGGTTAAGGTTAAGGTTAATGTTAAGGTTAATGGGGTAAGGTTAAGGTAAACGTTAAGGGTAAGGTCAAGGTTAAGGTTAATGTTATGGTTATGGGAAGGTTAAGGTTAAGGTTGAGTTAAGGTTAAGGTTAAGTAAAGGTTATGTGTATAGTCAGGTTAAGTTTAAGGCTAATGTTAAGGTTAAGGTTAAGGTTAAGGTTAAGTTAACCTTAACCCTTGACCTTACCCTGACCTTAACCTTAACCTAACCTGAACCTTAACTTTACACTTAACTTAACCTAAACCTTAACTTTACCCTTACCCTTATCCTTTCCCTAACCTTGACCAAACCCTTAACCTTAACCTGACCAAACCTATAACCTTAACCTTAACCTTAACCTTAACCTTCACCTTCACCTTCACCTTAACCTTAACTATAACCTAACCCTAACCTTGAACAAACCCTTAACCTTAACATTAACTTTAACCTTAACTTTCCCCTAACCTTAACCCTAACCTTACCCTTAACATAACCTTAACCTTAACTATACCCATAACCTAATCTTAACCTTAACCTAACCTTAAACTTACCCTTAAACTTTACCTTAACCTTAACTTAACCTAACATTAACCTTAAACTTAACTATATCCTAACCCTAACCTTGACCAAACTCTTAACCTTAACCTCATCTTGACCTTAATTTAACCTTAACCTTAAGATTAACCTAACTATAACCTTACCATTAGCCTTAACCTTGACCCTAACTATAACTGTTCGAGAGGTAAATCCCCTCTGTGGACAAAGGTGATCCCTACTAGCCCAGATCGGGTCTAGCAAAAATCAAGTCATGCTAAGACGCAGGTTGCTAGTTAGAAAAAAGACCAAGATGCGACAAGAAGGCTACCTTAAATCCCACGTTGTTGTTGTTGCAGAAAAGATGGCGTTTCCCATCCTTCGCTTTGGCAGATCAAAATCCTCCCTCTTAGCACGTTTGAACACCTGCACGCACGCGTAGAAACAACAACAGACAACGTAAAATCAAAAGCATGTAACCATATATCAGTCAGAGAAGATATAATTCATAGCTTAAGACATGAACATATGAATGGAACCATAATCAGAGTTGCTTATTATTAATAACAACGAAAGAAAGATATAACCTGAGCTCTAACGCTGGATCTTCCTTCAGCGGGTCGACAATGGAGCACATCTCAATGAAGCTCATCTGGAATGGGACAAAGCTCTCTCTCTTTGGATTGGCTCTCAGAGGCTGTCTGGTGATAGTCTCCTTGCTACTAGTTCAACTCTTGGTACTAGCTTGCTAAGGGAAAATGACAAGCTTATATAGATGGTGGAAGGGGAGTAGTGATCCCTACAATGATGGGATTGGCCCTATCCTCAAGGAAGCTTCCATGATAGGTGGAAAACCAATTCCCCTACATGGAGATCCAAAGCCAAACCTCCCAAATCATTTTAGAGACTCGTTCAGGAGATGGTTGGAATCAAACTTCTGCCCTTTATTTTTTAAAAACAATCCTTATTAAGCATGGTGCGAGCAATACACTGGAACAAAGTGCCAATTGGCACGCACTCTTTGGTGGATTTTCCCAGTTGGTGCTATGGCTGAACTGGCTGGTTGCACCAAGGCCAAAAGGTCTATTTTTAGGGTTTTTCATGGGAAACTATCTTAAGAGGAATGATTGTCCTTGTCAAGGGGGATTCCATGAAAGTGGTTTCAGGTCATGTCATTGCTCACAGGTCACGAAAAAGGCCCTCCAATGTGTGGGACAGGGGATTTCAGGGACGATGAAAAATTACTATGTAACATATGCCGCCTAAAGCATGAGGCCCGAGAGAGAGAGAGGGGTGAAATGATTTACGATAATGTGCTCAACTGAAAACACTACCGTAGGAAAAAATGCGCAGACAAGTACAACTGATATCTCAAATACATGATATGTGGTATGGGCACAACCATCCATAATAGAGTATACAATAACTGAGATCCGAGGTATGGACGTAGCCATCCAAAAAGGATTAGTAAATAGACTCAAGTATGGCCGCAGCCATCCAATCAGTGAGTCATGTAACCAATCATGATAATCCACAAAGTCTGTAGCCTGGATTCCATCAGACAAAATCCAGGGTCTTAGGCTAGATTCCATCAGACAAAATCTAGGGTCTTGCGCTCCATCTCGACGTAAACAGAGTACAAGTCCAAGCATGTTAATAAGTGAGCTGAAGTCGAACATGCAAGAACATTGTCTGATTACCATCCAATGATGAAAGCTGTTAACAGATGCGAGAGGTACCACCAATAATGAAAATGGCCCTCAATGTACTATAGGTACAATCGACAGAATTTGAACAGTAAGATGGCTTCCAACACCCACAGAATCATTCGATTGGAGGCCAATGATAAAAACCCCACATCGAATGCGAAAAACCTACCATTGAGGCATGTAGGCTCCAAGGTACCAAAAAGGAGTCTCTTGATCATATTCCTGGATAATGAGCTAGAGTCGACAGGAAGTGACCTTGATCGAAGGTGGGCTATAGTGTTTCCCACATCATCGACACAAGACAGAGGAACATAATTTTTGTGAATCAAGATCAGATGAGAATCAGAGGAGGGTTAAAAACTGTACAGGTCAACTTCTCTTGAACATACTGGCAGTACGACAATGGATTTGGAAGTATTTGAGATCAAAATATCTGAGTTAATGAAAACGAGGCAAAGAGCAGATGAGCAGTCAAAACAGATTACCCAAACTCATGGAGGCAAGCAGAGAACGAGATGAGATGTCCCCAACCCGACACGAATGTAGACAAGTGCCATGTTCAAGAGCGACATACTGCCGACATGACGATGATATTGGTTCCATTTTCCCCACCATTTCTGGTGAGTACACCAATTATTTTTGAAAACAAGCTTGAAGGGGATATCATATGCTTGTGATATAAGTTCGTCCTTTAGAAAAATCCAACCTAGTACATTTAACGAGCCCTAGGAAGGAGAAACTCGAGTATCGTCATTACGACAGAGTCCAATGTCATCAAGGTTTAACGAGTCTGACAAAGGAAGAACTCAGCATCTTTTCATATTTAGAGAGTTTGAAAAGACAACAGAAAAGTAAACTCCAAAAGTCCCTTTCTTAGATAGTTCCTTAGATCTGAAAAGGTAGAAAACTATGTCTGAGAGAACCTCCTAGTCGCGATTGGCTAGGGTATTCCTTTTTCGTAAATAATCTATCCCAGCCTGAAAAAGGGGTAAACGTATACTGGGTAGATGTCGTTTCGTAGCCAATTTAATGAGATCAAAACGACAAGTGACTCGGAAATATTTTCATGTTTAGAGAGTCAGAGAAGAGCTGAAAGATGACTCCACTAGTGACTTTTTCGTGTTTTTACTGAGTCCAAAAAGGTATAAAATACAACTCGTACCGTCGTTCAAGTTGCATGAAAACCTATTGCTGCACAAGAAAGCAAGCGTAAAACCCATTTTTTGACAAAATATAATAAAATATTGGAAAAATAAGCTTCAAAACCTAATTTGATCTTGAAAAGTTATAAATATGAAAAAATAGTAAAAACATATTTACTTTTACTTTTTACCTCTTGTGGAGAGCAACAATGAGTTTTTCCTGTGCAAACTTGCGGCAATGATTACGAACGATCTAGTGCATCACTTCAGTTCTCGCCTTTCCTAGGTAAGAGGTGCTCCCCTTAGCTTTGTTTTAATCCATTTTTTGTAGAATTCCACTGTGATTATGGATCCCTGAGGGGAAATTTTAAATTTTAGGGCTCGCCCAATTGGCGTGGGTATCGGGCATGGACTCGCGCCAATTGGGTCCTTTTTGTAAATGGGTCGCGCCAGTTGGCGCGACTATCATCAAAACAGTCGTGCCAATGGCGCAACCTAAATTTTGCTTAAATTTTACAAAATATGAACCAATAAATCATATTTTTGAGTGTTCAAGGGATCTAATAACGTGTTCATGACCATTTTGGTGCAGATACACAGTCACAATGGTGATAGATGGAAAGAAAGGGAACATAGTGAAGAAGATGAAATGGCCATGGAGAACGAGGCATGTATGAATGCTCTCTGGGATTGCGGCTTGAAAAAAATCTTCATGACACTATGTCTCAGGGCACAACCTGAGTTACTGCAGTACTTGATCAGTATTTGGGATGAAAATGAAGAGAATTTCAGGCTTCGGGACCAAGTATTGGAGCTCGAAGTATCCGAAATTTATTTCATAATTGGATTGTCTCGGAGAGGTCCAGTCCTGATTTTGACAAGTACTAGGCCATCTGGTGAGAAAATGGCAATGGTGATGGAAAGAGTGTGCCTAGGGGCACGAACATGATCAGGCAGTTGGAAGGTTGATATCCACACGGTCCCTAATCTAGCACTCAGAGTGGTGCTCCATACCATTACGCAGGCTACGGGGTCACACGCACCACAAGAGGCTACTAAAACACAGCTCCTCTTAGCATATGAATGCATGAACCCAAAACTATTTGATTGGGCCACTGCCGTAACAATGAACATCAAGCGGCAGTTGACGAAGTGCAAGAAGTCCAAACTGAAGCAGTTTGGGTATGGATCTATCTTGATATCTTTCATCCTTGAATGACTACCAATCTTTCAGGGCCATGGGGCGATAGTCTTCAATCCACCGTTGAGAGAGCCATGGATGGCTCGATGGGCAACACTCATGCCCAGATCAGGAGGGGGCCAGAAAATGTCATGGAGGCCCAATTTCTTTGTATGGCTACGACAATAATTGATCATCATGGAGGACTGGCCCTATGCCGGTACTGACTTCACGGGAGACCCAGATCTTCCACTCCCAGAGGAAGAAGACAGGGACAAGGAGCTGGATAAGACTCTTTTTGTTTTATGTATTTTGTGATTGTTTTTGGATATACATGCATGTTCTAACAAACGATCGTATATGTGTGCAGACGTTGGCCTAGAGAGGCCCGCAGAGATGTCGCCCATCACATGGAGGACCCCTCTCGCCTATGACCCTGAAGGTGAGGGTGGTGAGGGGAGTGAGCTAGTCTAGAACATGGAGGGAATTGCTCGTGGGATCTCGGATTATGTTCGCCTAGCAGACGTCCCATTGGCTTATCATAGGCACACTATGGGTGTGCCTAGTTGCCTGCATCGTTTACTGAGGCAATTGGTGTGGGCAGTGACATGATACCATGAGCACCATGCTGATTATTCATTTAGGGCTTTTTATTTTCACATTTTTGAGAGACATGTTGTCTCCGAATATTATTAAAACAGACATGTATATTTTTTATTTTATGTGATGTACACGAACTTCCAACCATTCGACATATATATATATATATATATATTTCTGGATGGATCTTTTAACATATGATGATTTTTTTACAAGTTGCGTAAATGTCTATCTAAAACCATATTAGCTACTGCATATGTTAACACATTCATGTGTCTGGGTATGTGTTGATATGTAATGTAATCAAAATTTCTTTCTAGTAACTGAATACGTAGATACAGACGTAAAATGAATGGGTTCCTAACTGAATAATGACCATTAAGTTTTTTGAGATTGCAACAAGATGATGAGCTTAGTGGAAAGAAGTCACCTTCACTAAGTGGGCCCGCGAGCTATTTTTGGCGCAAGTCTATTTTTTAGACATGTCGATCATATTCTATGAGTTGTAGGATGCTATTTGTGGATGGTTGGTCAAGTTGGAAAAATAGATGGAATTCTATTTTTAGACATATTAGGCGGAATCTATTTTTATATTGCCAGTATAAAAATAGATATGTCAAATACTATTAGCTCTTAATAATATTTGGACTATAAACATTATCTTATTCTCTTGGAGCACTTCAGTTAAGTGCACAGATGTGGCACAGGAGCTGACAGAAGGAATTACACTATTCCTGAGGGCTAAGTGGAGCTATTGCATGGAGACTTCAATTAGAACTCATGTGACAGAGTTTGGTGGAGTTATTGAGGTAGTTGGTGGAGTTGTGTTCAGTTTAACTTAGTTAAACACAGTTGAGCTAGTTGTATCTATTCTAAATGATTGATACACTAGTGAGAGTGATGTGAATTAATTATTAATTAATTCACTAATTATTAACTCATTATTCAAATAAAGAATACATCAGTTAACTACAGTGCATGGACAGTTTCAGTGGAGACCAGTGAAGAGGTAGGTGAAAGAGCAGTGTGACTATCAGTTGTGACTATAGTGTTGCATGATTTGCAACACACAATGGTTGGAGATGCCAATGAGGATTGCGTGAGAAAGGCTGGACCAATTCGAGTTCATTCAAAGCCATTCTTTAGTAGTGATTGCGCAGTAGAGGCAGTCTAGCAAGTGGCAGAGATCGGTGCATGGGATTTGCTAGATTGGACCTGGTTAGTGTGTAGCAATTGGAGATTGTACTGAGAGCTTGTGAGGAGCTTTGTATTATGATTGTTACATGATCTATATGACATATAATATACAGATAGTTGGGGGTTTTCAACTTTAAGATTTCCCATAAATTATTGTGGTCATATGTGTGAATTTTTATGGTTTTAATGTGTGCATGCAATTGATTTTATTTCCGCAAGTAATGATCAATAGTAGAAGAGATTCTGTATTGTGCATGAAGTCAAATAGTGTGTGATCAGGAGAATCTCGGATGTATAACATATTATTTATATAATTTCTACAAATTTGTAATACTACAAGTTGTGAGTCCAGATATACAAGTAATGCATGAATACCGAGGTTAACAGCCTTGTTTAATAATTCCAAAATGACACTATACTCCGCGACATTATTTGTGGTAGGCCCTAGACAAACACCTTGTAAATTGACTAACTCACCAGCAGGATTGTAAATTACTGTTGACCAGATAAATCAATCTTGTGGACAAGATCGATCTCCCTAGTACCAAAAGGTAATCTAGCAACAAACAACCAAATAAACTTATCTTTCTCTAGACATATGTGATTTAGAAAATAATACTATAAAGGTGTTAAGGTCTTACCGTAGATCCAATGCTTGTTCAAAATAGTTGTCTCTTGGTCACTTGAAGGGGTTATCTTTATAGACCTGCAGTCACAAACAAGCAAACATTAAATAGCACCTGTATAGTAAATATTATAAATCATGCCTATCATGGTGATCAAGGAATCCATGAAATAAACAGTTAATTAACAGCTTATTGAGAAAAATGAATTCATCTGTATTAAATTTTAATAAATAAAACCTTACAACCTTGGCCTTGATGTTGAACAGGCCTTCCCGGGCTCCGAAGAAGGAATCGCCTCTACTTTGACAAGCCTTGCACTCTTCCAACCGAGATAGATAGAGGTATGTGATCTCTCCTCACAAAAATCTTAGTTAAATGAGTTTGAATCCCAACAGCACTTAACCTCAAATAATTCTAAAGCTTGAACTCCCCTTGAGGCTACCCAATGCCTCTTTTTATGGTGCAAAAGAGGAGGTTTCAGTTCCAACTATGAAGGGATAGAATCCTCCTTCAAAGGGATAAGCTCCTCACATCAAGGGGCTAACTCCTTAAGGTAAGGGATACATGAACCTCAAAAGAGCGGTTCTGCCACCACAAGATTCCTTCCAGAGGCTTCTAGAATTTATTGAAAGTGAGTTTTTTGAGTTTACTTGTGCCTTTTTAATATTTTACAAGGGGTTCACACCCATAACACAGAGAAAGTGCATTCAGGTACGTTGGAGTCATGAACATTAGGTGCGAGACCACAGTCAAGACAAAGAGAAAGTGCGATACCAGAGTTAAGGAGATTTTAAAGAACTTTTCTCTTATTTTCAAGGCTTGACATGAGGAACTGATGTGTTAGACTTTCAAAGGAGGAAGTATGAGTGATAATGAGCTCATACAAATAGCAGAATTTCAAGATGACAATTTTTAGTGCAACAGATTGCCCCCTAAAGTGAAAAGTCTGGAATAGATGAAGCTAAAGTATGTCATATATAAAGAGTGTAGTACTTTATAATTTCAAGGATCATCCTATGGACACCCCAGTCGAAACCTGTAAAAACATTCAATGAAAAATACATATATGTAAACATATCATCGTTGTGTTAGGCATTCACATACTTAGATCAAAACTAACTAGAAACTGATTTAAACTGTTCTGATACAGGAATGATTTTCAATACATCAATAGTATAGACATGTGTAGACTCAATATGGATGTAGCCATCTATTTATGAATAGTCCACTATATAAATTATAAAAAAATTCCTCGTAGCCTGTGTTGTAGTTCCTAGAGACAGCCTCGAGTTGTCAGAGACCAGTGCCTAGGACATCTTAGCTAGTAAAGAGTGGAAGGTATATCCTAAGACCATTATTCAACTCAGGGCTCTTTACCATATCAACTTTTCTGATGAGTTACGAGATTTGATGGGACCAGACAGCTTTCAGATTAGCAACATACAGAAACATGTAGAGGCAAGAGTAGAATTACTCACACAGATGCATCAGACAGCTTAGAAACAACTTTCATTAAGGAGGGCCAGTTCCCAAAGGTTATATGGAGATTGTTAAATCAAGGCGTTTATGGTGCAAAAGGTAAAAGAGGTGCACTAATTACCAATGGAAAGGTATTCGGAAAATATATTTTGCTATAGTATGGGCTTAAGAACTAAGAATCCATATATACCAATCAGTTCTGAACAAATAAGATTCCACGATATTCAATACAGAGGAAATATGAATGAAGTGTAAAACGAAACATCATATCATGTATGAGCCATATTTAAAGCAGCTAGGCCAGCCTCATATAAGTACCACATAATGATAAATTTATATCAGAACTGGCGAGTCACTCGCATTCCAAAACATGATATAAAGAACATGGAGACAGTGAAATAGACAATGAAACAATACTACAAAGAAAGAGTCACAAACCATACAACATCCGGACCAGAATCCTGACATAAAATAGAACTTCTCTTCGCTGAGACCCTATGGGCTCTATGCATTTGCGTTAAAAATTTGACCACAAGAATACAAAATATTCTTACACCGTAAGTTTCTTCAGGAAATTTGGAACCCCTTTTTCTCATTGGATCTTTCTTATATAGACTTCTTCCTATCTCAGCGAGCAGATATTTTTTGGAAAAATATCTTCTTCGCATAACCAAAATTTGTTAAAGGTCGTTCTCAAAACAAAAAAATTCATGATGAGGAATAAGGCCTCTCATCATGGATAGTCATGCACTTGTCCGTTTTCAAAAACAAAAAATTAAACAGTAGTCTGATGAAAAGTAAGATGCTGGAGTGGATTAAACAACCCACTCGAAACTTAAAAGAAACTAATTCGGTAAAAAGTAAATAGGCTGTTGAGGCTGAATCATGAGTTGACAAGATTTCATATGTGTGGAAGAGCTGAAGTAGTTGCTGATGCTGGAGGTGGGACGTTCGCTGATGAGCTGGAAATCTGGTTCGCTAACTGTGTGCATCGCTGTTGGCAGCCGGCTAAAGGTTCTTGCATTGCGGCGAACCCCTCCACTTTGACATAGGCTTGTGTGAGGGCGTTGAAACCCGCCTCTGTAGGCAGCTTGTGCCTGATCAAGTGTAGGAGGAGAAACTCTTGGCTGAGGGATGAAACAATGTTTTCACCCTTTAACCGAGAAATATTATCTGACAGGACGTCTATCTGGTCTTTTTCTTCATGCAGATGTGTCTTATATTCTGTCAACGATTGTAGGACGGACGGAGCGGTTGGATCCCAGCAAGATGGGAGTCCAGATGCTGTAATCTCATTCCACACTACATCAAATCGGTCCACGTTCGATATCACCTGTTGCAAGTCTTTCAAAGCTGCATCTCGGGCTGCCTCTTTGTCGATGATTTTCTGACATTCGAAGGCCTCCATGAACCAACTCGGTATTCCGTGCTTTTCCACTTCGTCTGATTCTAACCCCTGCAATAAAGAAATATAGCTTTTAGCGTGCGGAGTTCTGCCAGACACATTGATATCTTCCTCTTGGAATTTCCTGTTGAGATAAATAATAGCAGCTTTATTTTCCCCTATCATTTTCAGGAAAGCCCATTGTCTTGTCACTGCTGAGATTATGTCTGACCAGATTATACTCCTTGCTTCCCTAAGAGTGATATTTCCCTTCACGCAATTTTTGAGTTCAGCGATTTTTTTCTGCTGGTCAGCTTTTGTCTTCTTCTCCTGCTCGATCTCTTTTTGTAGTGTTTCTATCCTCTTGCCATTCTCAGCGACCAAACCTTCTAAATCGGTGATTCTCTACTTTGCGGTGATTTCCTGTTTCTCTAGCAACTCATTTGCAGCTTTTGCTGCGTCCAGCTTTTCTGAAAGTGAGCTCGTCTCAGGTGGCGTAGTAGCTGGCACACAGCTGTGCGTGTCCCAAGTGCTCTATAGCTCTGCCAACCTACTCTGAAGAGTAGCGGTTGTTCCTGCCAGCTTCTCCTTATCTTATCTTACCTGTGACAAAGTGTCGTCCAACTCCCTTTTCTCTTTCTCTACTTGTGCTAACTCGGCTGTCTATACATGTTGGGAGGCTGGCATGTGGGCTTTGCCTTTCAGTGAGTTGACTTCCTTCCACAATTGGTATATTAAAAAGGCCTGTGGGTTTGTTTCCCCAGTGTCCTTCCCTTTGATTTGATCCTCGAGACTGCATATTCGATTTTCCTGGGCGCGGGCACTTGCCTGCTCGTTCTTCAGGGTGGTCCTCATCTGATCATGCTTTTTCTCAAGTTTCCTTAGTGCGATGGTAGCTCGCATTACCTCATCTTTTAGCATATCAGCTACAACCTAAAACAGGTTACACATATCAGTTGCTGGCACCTTATACATATCAATTGCATGTTGGAGTACTCGGTAGCTAGTGGCGCCTGTATCAAGGTCCAAAAGGGCTTCGGCCATAGACAGTACCAGATGCTCGGTATCCACATTCATGGTGGCGGAGATCTTGGTGTGATACTTTTCTACATACCCCTCCAGCTCAGTTTTATATTTCTCCCTAATTATACTATTTTTCTTGACCCTTTCGGCTGCCACCGGTGAGGTATGATCTTCCATGGCCTGTAAAACCTCAGTGAAGTCAGAAGAGGTGCTTTTGTCCCTCAACACTTTGATCCCGACCTTGCTGCTGTCAAGTGGCACATATGGTATCAACAGCTCAAGCAGATGTTCCTCTCCTATAATTTCGGCTTCACTTGATACTGTTTTCTATTTTTTACGAGAGGGAGAACCTGTTCCTGAAGGACCAACTTCCTCTTCTTGGTATTTGTTGACGCCTTCCTCTTCTCCTGTGGCAGATGAATCTGTCTCCATCTGTGAAACCAAAGGCCAAATTTCCATGTTAGCCTTCCACTCCATGAACGGTCGTGGTTCATGTACATAAGATGCAGACTGATTTCTCTTTCTCATATTTGAAATAATCTCCCGGGGATCATAAGCCCAAGTCTTCCCCTGTCTTAGGTCCATACCCTACAATAGCTTTTCAACAATGGGAAGGGCAAGTCTTGAATTCACAATGAATGGGCCGATTTGGGTAGGAAGCCTCAGAATGTAACCTTTCTTAGCGGGGACAAAGTGGAGCTGGTCGGCTTTGAGGGTTTGGAGAATATACTCCAGAGCGTAAACTCACCGGGCAGGAAACACTAGTAGCAGGTAAGGGGCGACCTCGGCTCCATAGACCAAAATTTATGTATAATTATCATAGAGATACCAGTCCCCAGTGCTCTGGATTTTACCAGCTTGCAGCCAGTTTTTCATTTCAGGAAAAACCCTAGGGGAGGGCGAGCCATGAATGATGGTGTAAGCGATGGACATGAAATCGTTCAGGAAACTAGAGTAACCCACCCCTTTTGGAAATTGGCGCACTGCAGAGTTCCAGTAAAAAATAGGTCGGGGCTGAGAATTGACCTCATATACCCTATCCAAGCCCAAACGCTCGAAACTATCAGCATGCTCATACAAGAAAAGATAGAACACCAAAGAACAGAAACGAAAATGACTGGTTTCGGGAATTTCTTGGAATTGGGTGTGGATGCTGGCAGATAAGTAACCTGGGATATCTAGGACAACCCCCTTCTGAGACATTAACCATAGAAATAAAACACATACTTTGGAGGTTTCCCCCAACCCGCCTACACCTAACAGACCTGCAATGAGTGCAAGGATGGGTTGTACCTCCTCCTTGAACAGGTTTAATGGGAAAAGTTCTGTTCTGGGAAGGGTAGTAGCCTCACTGCTGGAAATAGAAGAAATGAAGCTTTTTTGATGCTCCCATGGAAATTTGGTAAACTGGGAAAATGGAGGGCTTGCTTGATGATGTCAGGCGAAAGGGAGAAAATCAGATTTCCTTGGGCGGAGGTAAAAGTACCTCGGTCTTCATCATAGGTGTCTCTGAGCCAGTAGATGAACTCGACCACCGGGAAGACTGGGGGGGTAATATGATGGTAAAAGCCTGACACAACCACCTGGTATCGATACCTATTATGAACATGACGCGAAAAAATCTCAGGCCTTATACTACTAATGGGGAATGGGTACTGGTGGTCGCAGACTCCACCTTGCTTGTCGATGAAAGGTTCAAAACCGGGAGGGTTTCTGGTTTCCCAGACCTGTGGAGTCTCTGGTTCATTTTTCTTGGGTGTGCCCCTTCCCATGATTGAAATATGAAATCAAAAAGAAAAATGAAGGGAAAACAAAGGGAATTGAAAGGGACAGAGTACCTGCACAAGAGGTAGATTTTCTTGGGAAAGTGACGTAGAGGGTAGTCTGGTGATGATTGGGTAGACCCGGTACTTGTTCCCATTTGGTATATACCGTGACCTGAAGGCGTGAGACTTTTACCGCAGAAAACAATGGGAAACTACTGTGAAGACTGGTAATTCTGAGGCAGGAAGGGGTAGAAGTGAAATAGGTAGGGCAAGTGTCGTAAGGACACTGACAATGGGGCACGCGGCGTGTAGGGATTGGGTGTTATTTGGGGACAGGTGAATACCACGTGTCAGGTTTATTAGCGGTACGAGTCTCAGTACCAGCTCATCTAGGACTTACCTTACCTCTTTGGCCGCATGCGCTGTATAACTCCTGAAACATATTATCCCCAATGCAGATTAAATACATAACCTACCAACTGTAAGGGTCCACCTTTCGTTCTTCCACGTCACCCTACCACGCGACACGCTCCTGCTACCTCTTTCTAACCTTGGGTCCCCACCACACCATGCTATCACAATTCCTTGGGGGTATGGGTCTCTTCCCTTCCTCGCTGCTCGAACCCCTTGAAATTTCCCTTATGTGCAGAGTCACATGGTGGTAATTCTTTCAATGTTTGCGTTTTGTGCTCTTCGTACCGCTTCTTTGCACTTTTACATTTTCCTTAGCCTTTTCGCTTTATACTCCACCTTTGGATTTTATGCACGTGAATTTCGTTACCTTGCTTCGTTTCGACCAACTTTTGAAGTATCTCACCCTTCGATATAATGTCTCAATGCATGACTTGTTAACCTTTTAATAAACCAATGACAAATTTTTAATAAACCAATGACTAATGTTAAATATTAAAAAACATTGGCTCCACCTGGGGATGACACATTCATCCTTGAATGTGTCGAGAACTACGCAGACCACCTGTTGCCTTCTGTGAACGCCACTTCTCATCCTTCTCTAATCTTTACCTCTTCTTCATGATTCACCATTGATCAACATTATTCAAACAACGCTTAAACAGGAAATAATATACAATATGGTACATCAGGATTTCTCAACCTGAGTCAGTACTGGAAATAAGGCTTGAGGAACTGACCATTAATAGGGGCATCCAACAAATCCCCCTGCATATTCTCCAACCTAAAAGTATTGTTTCCACCTTGTTCTGCAATTTTGAAAGGGCCAAACCAGAGGGGATCGAATTTCCCATGTTTGCCCTTATCAGCCCTTCGTACTTCCCACCTGAGTACTAAATCCCCTGTCTGTAGATTTCTGTCTTTAGCATGTTGATCGAACAACTCTTTCATTTTCTCCTGGTATGCCTCTAGCTTCTGATTTACCTGACTACGCGTCTCTTCGAGCTCTACCAACTGATTAATTCTCCTAGTAACGTCGTCAGGCTCGTCTTGATTTTCTTGCATGAACCGGGCTACCGGTAGAGCCAACTACACAGGGAAGACTGCTGCTCTCCCATAAACTAATTCGTATGGGGACTTCCCGGTTGCCCTTTTGCTAGTGATTCGGTTAGCCCATAGAGTGAACTTCAGTTGAGAATCCCAATTCTTCTGATTCTCGTTGATAGTCTTCTTCAGTGCTCGGACCAGAGTTTTGTTTGAGGACTCTGCAAGACCGTTCCCTTGGGGGTAGTAGGCCGTAGAGTGACCCAGTGCAATATTATATTGCTGGAAAAAGTTGACAAATTTTGTGGATTTAAAGGCTTGTGCATTGTCGGTTACTATCTTAGCGGGACAACCAAACCTGGATATGATATGTTCCTCCATGAATTTTATTACCACAGTTTCAGTTGCATTCCTAGAAGGTACAACTTCTACCCATTTCATGAAGTAATCAGTGTTCTTCAATATCCATTTATGTTGCCCACTTGAGGGGGGATGTATTTCCCCTATGAAGTCAATTCCCCAATGCTGGAATGGCTCATCTACGTGGACATGGATCATGGGGAGCAGTGCTAGTTTCTATCTCTCAGCAAACCTCTGACACTTCTCACAGGCTCTAACTCGAGCAAATACGTCTCCAAACAGTTTAGGCTAGAAGAAGCCTTCCTTCAGAATCTTGTGAGCAGTAGCCCTCAAACTGTAATGACCCCCAAAAAATCCCTCGTGGAATTCAGCCATTATACTCTCCACCTCCTCTTCCGTAAGACACATGAGTAGGATACTAGAGGGATCCCGCCAATAAAACCGACCATTTAGAACTATATACTTCTGTGACTTCAATCTCAATGTTCTGTATTTAGTCTTCTCACATCTGGGTGGGCAACCGAGGGTTAGGAGGTACTCTACCAACTCTTTGTAGCATGGGCTGATAAGGTACTTCATATGTATCTTCTGGGAGGCCACTTCTATTCTCTGTGCTTCCTCCCCCGCTCCAGTATCTTCATTTGCTGTCATAGACAAGTTGATACCCAAGGCCTGACAATTTGATTCAGACAGGATCTTGGCTAAACCTTGCCCCTTGATTAATTTGGTAGGACAAATATCTAACTCGTCTTCCTGTATTTTCACTATCCACTTTCCTCTTTTTCCTTCACCGTCCCCTTCGATAAGAATGTCTTTAAATGCTGTTGTAGGAACGAATGCAGTGACGTGGGATTGCAAAACATAAATTTGAAAAGCTTTGAGGGATTTCACCAGAGCATACGCTTGCTTCTCCAATATGTTATATTTCAGTTCAGCATCTCGAAGCACCTGACTGAAAAAGGAAATAGGCTATTCATACCCCTCTTCGTTTTTCTGCAAAAAAACTCCAGCTACTGTATGGGGGGACGCAAAGGAGAAAATCATAAATGGTTTGGCATAATCTGGCCCAGCTAACATAGGAGCTTCAATAAATGCATTTTTAATTCTTGCAAAAGCTTCCCTTGACTCTGGCGACCATTTCACTTCATTATCCTTTTTCAACATATCAGTTATGTGCCTAACTATCTCAGCATAGTTAGGGATGAATATCCTCAGGAAGTTTATATGCCCTAGGAACACCTAAAATTCCTTCTTGTTTCTGGGAAGGGAAATACTATTTATGACTTCCACTCTTTTGGGGTCTATCTTTACTCCATCTTTAGTGACAATGTGTCCCAGGAGCTTATCCTCTTCTAGTGCAAACAAAGACTTCGTGGGTTAAGGGAGAGGCCATACCTTCTACACTTATCAAAGGTTCTGTGCAGGTGTTCTATGTGCTCTGGATCATCCTTTGAAAACACTGTAATATCGTCCAGATATACCACCATGAACTGGTCCTGTTCTCCAATAAAAGCAATATCCATGGCCCTCTGGAAAGTGGCCCCTGCGTTAATCAGCCCAAAAGGCATTCTGGCATACATAAACGTTCCCCATGGGGTGGTGAAGGCCATCTTATTTTGATCTTCTGGAAACATAGCTACTTGATTATATCCAGAGAATCCATCCATCATCGACATCCGAGCAACCCCCACCACTTTCTGCAATATTTGATCCATCTTGGGCAGTGGGTAATTATCTTTCAATGAAGCCCTGTTCAGGTTCCTAAAATCAACGCATAGTCTTATTTCGCCATTCTTCTTCTGCACAGGGACTAGATTAGCTACCCACTTAGATTACCTCAATGATACAATGATTTTAGCCTTCAACAGTTTTTTAATTTCTTTCTCAATGGAAGGTAGCAATAGTGGATTTATTTGTCTAAGCTTTTTCTTATGTAGATTTGCATCTCCCTTCAGTGGAATCTTATGCTGCATAATGCTGACATCGGAGGTTTTTAGGTCTTGATATGACCAGGAAAACAAATCCTTATAGGACTAAAATAACTTCTAATACAGCTGTTTATATTCTCCCGAGACCTTCTCAGACAACTTCACGATTTTAGGGTCAGCTTCAGTGCCCAGATTCAGGTCCTCAACCTGACTTTCTTCTACAACTTTGTTTGGATGTAATGGAACATCATTCTTGTTGAAAAACCTTTCGAAAGGCACTAGCCCTCGGGGAATAACATTCCCTCTCAACTGTAGAAACTCGTGACCTACTACCCTTTCTTCCCATTTGTTTCCTGATGTTTCTTCAATCCCTTCTTCTTCACACGTGTCGATGTCCAGGTTAGAGAACTCCCCAACTGTCTCCAAGAATCTCTTGGCTTGTTCATCATCTTTGAATACCTTCCAGTGCTTGATGTTGTCTGGTATTGATGGCCTATAACGCACCTCAATCTCATATCTCAATAGAGGGTTCTGAGGTGGCCGAAAAGTACTAGCAGCCACTGTTAGAGAATCTGCCATTCTGTTTTGCTCCCGAGGCATGAAATGGATATTGAATGCTAAGAAAAATTTCTCCACCAAATCCCAAACTTCATTCCTATAGGCTTTCAACCTAGGATGCTTAGCTTGACACCGATTTTTCACCTGCCTCACTACTAGTTATGAATCTCCCAGAACCTTTAGACTTTGTATGTTCATGCTCCTGGATGTCTGCAATCCAAGTAAGAGTGCTTCATATTCAGCCACGTTTTTCATGGCTTCATACTCCAGCTTGAATGATAGAGGTACCCACCTCCCTGCCGACGAAATCAATAACACCCCAGCTCCATTCCCTTCTCTAGAGTTGGCTCCATCGAAGTGAAGAGTCCAGATTTCTGACTGAGGACTTTCTTTGAACTGTTCTGTCTTGATCTGGAAAAATGATGGTTCATTTGTGTACTCTTGATCTTCCTCAAGCATTAAGAATGAGAAATCCCCCTCCCTGCTATAAACTGGAGAATTCACTGAATCATCCACTTTAGTGACTGTCTTAACAAATCTAGTCTCTCTGTACAGCCTCCTCTCTTGGCCACCAAATACAGGGATAGTGGCATAGGTCAAATCCATCTTAATCGATCCCCCAATTTTGGTTCCCCAAGATCTTGATAGCAACATGCCGAAGCGAGCTGGGATGTCAGCCACTACTATATCCATCACTACACTTTTTGCTAGAATCTGGGCTAGATTAACCACCAAGTCTTTTATCATGCCCAAGCACTTGACTCTTTTGGAGTCAAATGAGTATAGCTCTTTGTATGGGCTGGTAATCTGTAGTCCTAGTTGCTCCATGACTAAAAGGGGTAAAATATAATGAGAGGCTCCTGAATCTAACATGCAGTTATGCAGGAGCAGGTCATGTATTACTAAAGACACATAAAAAGGTGGAGTGGCGGCATCCAATTCCTCTACATGCGGGCCAAAAACAACCATAGGCCTTTATTCTTGCAGGTTGAGACTATCTGGAATGTGTGTTACTTCTGGAGGAAGCATGAAGGATGTGACTTGGGACTAATATGCTGGCTATTTCAATAGCTCGGTCAAGGGAACTGGGATTTTCACTTTTTCAAGTTCTTTTTGTAAACTAAAGACAGATGAAGACTTATCTATTGACACTTATTTTTCTTTTGAATCTTTTCTTTGGATGGGAGACTTAACCTCTTTTACGATGGGCTCGACCTTAGGAGGCGTAGTTACTTGCGAAGATGAAGGCATTAGAGTATCATATTGTAGAGATTGGTTAAGAGGCCTCTTACCTTTTTCTGGGGGTTTTTGAGGATTGACCTCCTTCTGAGTAGGTGCCTCTTCTTGAGGTGTGTCCTCCTCTTGATCTTGAGTGCGAGTTATCTTTCTGGAGGACCTGAGGTCATATCTTCTGTTGAACTGAGCTTGCATGAAATCAACGAAATGCTTGCAGTAGTCATCAATCTCAGGTTCTTCGGGATCTTCATTGGCCTTCACTCCTGAGCGAGCTTTTACTTCCTCTTCATCACTTTCATGTGCAGGACATTCCATGTCATTACTTTTTGAGAAAACAAGGCATGCCTCCTCCTGTTCGTAGGCAGGGTCTTCAGTGGAACCCTCTATTTTCCCCTCCAGATATAGAGGATGTGGTACCTGATCTTGCTACTCCTTCTGTCCCCTCTGCAGTATCTGCAAGGGTGGTTTCCTGTATTGAGGATTGAATCCTCTGTTTGGAGCATTTTTGAAATTATTTGCGGGTGAATTCTTGGCCTCCATCTCAAGCTTTATCAGCTTACTTGAGAGATTCTTGATCATCTTGTTCATTTCTTCGATCTTGTCATTAGCTGAATATCTGTCTTGGCTTGAGGTGGATACTTCCTCTTTTCCCCTTCTTCTAACATCCTGTTCATGTTTCCCTTTGGATTTTCTAGTAGAGGAAAAATTTGCTTCTATCTCCAATGCGTTGGTCTGTGCATCATCCAGAGAGTCTGGCTTCCTTTCTCTAAAGGAGAAACCGAATTCATAATCAAACACTGCCACAAAAACGACCTTGGAAGAGGTCTGGTGAGGCTTCATGTCGACGGGGAGACTCAGGTACAATTTGTTAAATCTTCTAATAAACTCTGACACCCCTTCATTATGTTTCTTTTTCAGAGTGTTGAATTCAGTAAGAATATTACCATGATCTTTCTTTTCTCCCCATTTTTTGATAAAGGTATCCTCCATTCCCTCCCATGTATTGATAGAACGAGCTCCAAGTGTCTTGAACCACTTCCTAGCTTCCCCATCTAAGGATTGCACAAACAGCCTTAGGACTACATCCAGATGTTCCACATTAAAATTCTCTGCAAAAGAGAAAAACATTTCTATATGTTTCTGGGCTTCAATCTCATTCTCACCACTGAATCTGAGCAGAATCTTTAAATAATCTTGCGACATGTCATTTAATACTATAGGTAGCTCAAGAGGAGCGTATCTGTTTTGCAGGAAGCCAGGGACATTCACCATTGGAGGAGGAGGAGGTAACAAGATATCTTGGTGAGGAAGTGGAGGGTTAGGTGGAAGTGTGGTGTGAATGATGATAGGAATATAATGAACAACATCTTGGGAAGATGGAGACAAGGGTGGAGTGATAACAGCAGATACTTCTGTGACTTCTTTAACTTCCTCGACCTCTGGAGTAGGATGAAATGTGTAACTGGTTGTATCTACTGACTCAGCCTCGTCCTTGACTCGGAAATTTCCCACGGGTAGATAGTCTGAGTAATAACCGGTTTCACCCAGAGCGGAGTTAGAATATTGCCACTGGGAAACCTGAGAAGAGGAAGAAGGAAGGTCTTCCAGAGAGAGTGGTGGGATCTCTGTATGAACAAATGGTCTCCCTCTCTAGCTTCTTCTATGTAAAATTCTTTCGGGGTCAGACACAGAGGGTGTATTTGGCTGAGAAGTATCTGACCTAAGGCGTGGCTTCCGAGGAGCCAGGACTGCAAAGAGATTTAGCAGGGGAAATGAAAGTGGAGTCGCCAAGGTGAGGGATATACAACTCTCAACTCTCCATGCTCACCTAACTGAAGAGTGAAATGGGGTTTTGTCGAGGCCCAGGGATTTCTATCTTTCATCAACTTCTCTCCCCAGCAACGGCACCAAAAATATGTTGTAGCTCCTAGAGACAGCCTCGAGTTGTCAGAGACCAGTGCCTAGGACATCTTAGCTAGTAAAGAGTGGAAGGTATATCCTAAGACCATTATTTAGCTCAGGGCTCTTTACCATATCAAATTTTCTGATGAGTTACAAGATTTGATGGGACCATACAGCTTTCAGATCTATAACATATAGAAACATGCAGAGGCAAGAGTATAATTACTCACACAGATGCATCAGACAGCTTAGAAACAACTTTCATTAAGGAGGGCCAGTTCCCAAAGGTTATATGGAGATTGTTAAATCAAGGCATTTGCGGTGCAGAAGGTAAAAGAGGTGCACTAATTACCAATGGAAAGGTATTCGAAAAACATATTTTGCTATAGTATGGGCTTAAGAACTAAGAATCCATATATACCAATCAGTTCTGAATGAATAAGATTCGACGATATTCAATACAGAGGAAATATGAATGAAGTGTAAAATGAAACATCATATCACGTATGAGCCATATTTAAAGTAGCTAGGCCAGCCTCGTATAAGTACCACATAATGATAAATTTATATCATAACTGGCGAGTCACTCGCATTCCAAAAAATGATATAAAGAACATGGAGATAGTGAAATAGAAAATGAAACAATACTACAAAGAAAGAGTCACAGACCATACAACATCTGGACCGGAATCCTCACATAAAATAGAACTTCTCTTCGTTGAGACCCTATGGGTTCTGTGCATTTGCATTAATAATTCGACCACAAGCATACAAAATATTCTTGCACCGCAAGTTTCTTCAGGAAATCTGGAACCCCTTTTTCTCATTGGATATCTCTTATATAGACTTATTCCTATCTCAGCGAGCAGATATTTTTTGGAAAAATATCTTCTTGGCATAACCAAAAATTTTTAAAGGTCGTTCTTAAAACAACAAAATTCATAATGGGGAATAAGGCCTCTCATCATGGATAGTCAGGCACTTGGCCTTTTTCAAAAACAGAAAATTAAATAGTAGTTTGATGAAAAGTAAAATGCTGGAGTGGAGTAAACAACCCACTCGAAACTTAAAAGAAACTAATTGAGTAAAAATTAAATAGGCCGTTGAGGCCCAATCATGGGTTGAAAATATTTCATAGGTGTGGAAGAGTTGAAGCAGTTGCTGATGCTGGAGGTGGGACGTTCGTTGATGAGCTGGCAATTTGGTTCGCAAACTGTGTGCATCTCTGTTGGCAGTTGACTGAAGGTTCTGGCATTGCGGTGAACCCCTCCACTTTGACATAGGCTTCTGTGAGGGTGTTGAAACCCACCTCTGTAGGCAGCTTGTGCCTGATCAAGTGTAGGAGGAGAAACTCCTCGTTGAGGGATGAAACAATGTTTTCGCCCTTTAACCGAGCAATCTTATCTGACAGGACGTCTATCTGGTCTTTTTCTTCATGCAGACATGTCTTATATTTTGTCAACGGTTGTAGGATGGATGGAGTGGTTGGGTCCCAGCAAGATGGGAGTCCAGCTGGTAATCTCGTTCCACACTACATCGAATCGGTCCACGTTTGATATCACCTGTTGCAAGGCTTTCAAAGTTGCCTCTCGGGCTGCCTCTTTGTCGATGATTTTCTGACATTCGAAGGCCTCCATGAACCAACTCAGTATGCCGTGCTTTTCCACGTCGTTTGATTCTAACCCCTGCAAGAAAGAAATATAGCTTTTAGCGTGCGGAGTTCTGCCGGACACATTGAGATCTGCCTCTTGGAATTTCCTGTTGAGATAAAGAATAGCAGCTTTATTTTCCCCTATCATTTTCAGGAAAGCCCATTGTCCTTTCACTGCTGAGATTATGTCCGACCAGATTATACTCCTTGCTTCCCTAAGAGTGATATTGCCCTTTACGCGATTTTTGAGTTCAGCGATTATTTTCTGCTGGTCAGCTTTTGTCTTCTTCTCCTGCTCGATCTCTTTTTGTAGTGTTTCTATCCTCTTTCCATTCTCAGCAGCCAAACCTTCTAAATCGGTGATTCTCTACTTTGCGGTGATTGCCTGTTTCTCTAGCACGTCATTTGCAAATTTTGTTGCGTCCAGCTTTTTTGAAAGTGAGCTCATCTCAGGTGGCGTAGTAGCTCGCACACAGCTGTGCGTGTCCCAAGTGCTCTGTAGCTCTGCCAACTTACTCTGGAGAGTAGCGATTATTCCTGCCAGGTTCTCCTTCTCTTCTCTTACCTGTGACAAAGTGTTGGCCAAATCCCTTTTCTTTTTCTCTACTTGTGCCAACTCGGCTGTCTATACATGTTGGGAGGTTGGCATGTGGGCTTTGCCTTTCAGTGAGTTGACTTCCTTCCGCAATTGGTCTATTAAAAAGGCCTGTGGGTTTGTTTCCTTAGTGTCCTTCCCTTTGATTTGATCCTCGAGACTGCATATTCGATTTTCCTGGGCGCGGGCACTTTCCTGCTCGTTCTTCAGGGTGGTCCTCATCTGATCATGCTTTTTCTCAAGTTTCCTTAGTGCGATGGTAGCTCGCATTACCTCATATTTTAGCATATTAGCTACAACCTGAAACAGGTTACACATATCAGTTGCTGGCACCTTATACATATCAATTGCATGTTGGAGTACCTGGTAGCTAGTGGCGCCTGTATCAGGCTCCAAAAGGGCTTCGACCATAGACAGTACCAGATGCTCAGTATCCACATTCATGGTGGTGGAGATCCTGGTGTGATACTTTTCTACATACCCCTCCAACTCTGTTTTATATTTCTCCCTAATTATACTATTTTTTTTGACCCTTTCGGCTGCCACCAGTGAGGTATGATCAACCATGGCCTGTGAAACCTCAGTGAAGTTAGAACAGGTGGTGTTGTCCCTCAACACTTTGATCCCGGCCTTGCTGTTGTCAAGTGGCACATATGGTATGAACGACTCAAGCAGATGTTCCTCTCCAATAATTTTGGCTTCACTTGAGACTGTTTTCTGGTTTTTACGAGAGGGAGAACCTGTTCCTGAAGGACCGAATTCCTCTTCTTGGTCTTTGTTGACGCCTTCCTCTTCTCCTGTGGCAGATGAATATGTCTCCATCTGCAAAACCAAAGGCCAAATTTCCATGTTAGCCTTCCACTCCATGAATGGTCTTGGTTCATGTACATAAGGTGCGGACCGATTTCTCTTTCTCCTATTTGAAATAATCTCCTGGGGATCATAAGCCCAAGTCTTCCACTGTCTTAGGTCCATACCCTGCAACAGCTTTTCGACAATGGGAAGGGAAAGTCTTGAATTCACAACGAATGGGCTGATTTGGGTAGGAAGCCTCATAATGTAACTTTTCATAGCGGGGACAAAGTGGAGCTGGTCAGCTTTGAGGGTTTGTCGAATATACTCCAGAGCGTAAAATCGCCGGGCGGGAAACACAGGTAGCAGGTAAGGGGCGACCTCGGCTCCATAGACCCAAATTTCTGTATAATTATCAGAGAGATACCAGTCCCTGGTGCTTTGGATTTTACCATCTTGCAGCAAGTTCTTCATTCAGGAAAAACCCTAGGGGAGGGCGAGCCATGAATGATGGTGTAAGCGATGGACATGAAATTGTTCAGGAAACTAGAGTAACCCACCCATTTTTGCAATTGGCACACTGCAGAGTTCCAGTCAAAAATGGGTCGGGGTTGAGAATTGACCTCATATACCCTATCCAAGCCCAAACGCTCAAAACTATCAGCATGCTGATACAAGAAAAGATAGAACACTAAAGAACAGAAACGAAAATGACTCGTTTCGGGAAGTTCTTGGAACTGGCTGTGGATGCTGGTAGATAAGTAACCCAGGATATCTAGGACAACCCCCTTCTGAGACATTAACCATAGAAAGAAAACACATACTTTGGAGGTTTCCCCCAACTCGCCTACACCTAACAGACCCGCAATGAGCGCGAGGATGGGTTGTACCTCCTCCTTGAACAGGTTTAATGGGAAAAGTTCCGTTCTGGGAAGCGTAGTAGCTTGGCTACTGGAAATAGAAGCAATGAAGCTTTTTTGATGCTCCCATGGCGATTTGGTAAACTGGGAAGTTAAGGCTTCGTCACTGAAAGCAATGTAGGTTGTTCTGGTGGGAAAACGGAGGGCTTGCTTGATGATGTCGGGCGAAAGGGAGAAAATCTGATTTCCTTGGGCGGAGGTAAAAGTACCTCGGTCTTCATCATAGGCGTCTTTGAGCCAGTAGATGAACTTGACCACCGGGAAGACTGGGGGGTAATCTGATGGTAAAATCCTGACACAACCACCCAGTATCGATCCCTATTATGAACATGACGTGAAAAAATATTAGGTCTTATACTACTAATGGGGAATGGGTACTGGTGGTCGCAGAATCCAGCTTGCTTCTCGATGAAAGGTTCGAAACCGGGAGGGTTTCTGGTTTCCCAGACCTGTGGAGTCTCTGGTTCATTCTTCTTGGGTGTGCCCCTTCCCATGATTGACATATGAAATCAAAAAGAAAAACAAAGGGAAAACAAAGGGAATTGAAAGGGACAGAGTACCTTCACAAGAGGTAGATTTGCTTGGGAAAGCGACGCAGAGGGTAGTCTGGTGATGATTGGGTAGACCCGGTACTTGTTCCCGCTTGGTATATACCGTGACCGGAAGGCGTGAGACTTTTACCGCAGAAAAAAATGGGAAACTGTTGTGAAGACTGGTAATTCTGAGGCAGGAAGGGGTAGAAGTGAAATAGGTAGGGCAAGTGTCGTAAGGACACTGACAATAGGGCACACGGCGTGTAGGGATTGGGTGTTATTTGGGGACAGGTGAACACCGTGTGCTAGGTTTATTACCAGTATGGGTCTCAGTACCAGCTCATCTAGGACTTACCTTACCTCTTTGGTCACATGCGCTGTATAACTCCTGAAACATATTATCCCCAATGCAGATTAAATACATAACCTACCAACTATAAGGGTCCACCTTTCGTTCCGCCACGTCACCCTGCCACGCGACATGCTCCTGCTACATATTTCTAACCTTGGGTCCCCACCACGCCATGCTATCACAATTCCGTAGGGGTATGGGTCTCTTCCCTTCCTCGCTACTCGACCCCTTTGGAATTTCCCTTGTGTGCAGAGTCACGCGGTTGTAATTCTTTCAATGTTTGTGTTTTGCGCTCTTCGTACCGCTTATTTTCACTTTTACATTTCTGTTAGCCATTTCGCTTTATACTCCACCTTTGGCTTTTATGCACATGAATTTCGTTACCTTGCTTCGTTTCGACCAACTTTTGAAGTATCTCACCCTTCGATATAATGTCTCAATGCATGACTTGTCAACCTTTTAATAAACCAATGACTAATTTTTAATAAACCAATGACTAATGTTAAAGACTAAACAACATCGGCTCCACCTGGGGATGGCACATTCATCCTTGAATGTGTCGAGAACTACGCAGACCACCTATTGTCTTCTGTGAACGCCACTTCTCATCCTTCTCTATCTACTCTTTACCTCTTCTTCATGATTCACTGTCGATCAACATTATTCAAACAACGCTTAAATAGGAAATAATATACAATATGGTACATCAGGCTTTCTCGACCTAAGTCAGTACTGTAAATAAGGCTTGAGGAACTGACCATTAATAGGGGTGTCCAGCAAATCTCCCTGCAAATTCTCCAACCTGAAAGTATTGTTTCCACCTTGTTCTACAATTTTGAAAGGGCCAAACCACAGGGGATCGAATTTCCCGTGTTTGCCCTTATCAGCCCTTCATACGTCCCACCTAAGTACTAAATCCCCTATCTACAACTTTCTGTCTTTAGCGTGTTGATCAAACAGCTCTTTCATTTTCTCCCGGTATGCCTCTAGCTTCTGATTTACCTGACTACGTGTCTCTTCAAGCTCTACCAACTGATTAATTCTCCTAGTAACGTCGTCAGGCTCGTCTTGATTTTATTGCATGAACCAGGCTACCGGTAGAGCCAACTACACAGGGAAGGCTGCTGCTCTCCCATAAACTAATTCGTATGGGGACTTCCCGGTTGCCCTTTTGCTAGTGATTCGGTTAGCCCACAGAGCGAACTTCAGTTGAGAATCCCAATTCTTCTGATTCTCGTTGATAGTCTTCTTCAGTGCCCGGACCATATTTTTGTTTGAGGACTCTACAAGATCGTTCCCTTGGGGGTAGTAGGCCGTAAAGTGACCCAGTGCAATATTATATTGCTGGCAAAATTTGACAAATTTTGTGGATTTAAAGGCTTGTGCATTGTCGGTTACTGTCTTAGCGGGACAACCAAACCTGGATATGATATGTTCCTCCATGAATTTTATTACCAAAGTGTCAGTTGCATTCCTGGAAGGTATAGCTTCTACCCATTTCGTGAAGTAATTAGTGGCCGTCATTATCCATTTATGATTCCCACTTGAGGGGGGATGTATTTCCCCTATGAAGTCAATTCCCCACTACTGGAATGGCTCATCTACGTGGATAGGGATCATGGGGAGCGGTGCTAGTTTCTGTCTCTCAGCAAACCTCTGACACTTCTCACAGGCTTTGACTCGAGCAAATACGTCTCCAAACAGTTTAGTCCAGAAGAAGCCCACCTTCAGAATCTTGTGAGCAGTAGCCCTCCAACTGTAATGACCCCCACAAATTACCTCGTGGAATTCATCCATTATACTCTCCACCTCCTCTTCCGTAAGACACAGGAGTAGGATACCAGAGGGATCCCACTAATACAACCGACCATTTGCAACTATATACTTCTATGACTTCAATCTCAGTGTTCTTTATTTAGTCTTCTCACAGCTGGGTGGGCAACTGAGGGTTAGGAGGTACTCTACCAACTCTTTGTACCATGGGATGATAAGGTACTTCATATGTATCTTCTGGGAGGCCACTTCTATTCTCTGTGCTTCCTCCCCTGCTCCAGTATCTTCGTTTGCTGTCATAGACAAGTTGATACCCAAGGCCTAACAATTTGATTCAAACAGGATCTTGGCTAAACCTTGCCCCTTGATTAATTTGGTAGGACAAATATCTAACTCGTATTCCTGTATTTTCGCTATCCACTTTCCTCTTTTTCCTTCACTATCCCCTTGGATAAGAATGTCTTTAACTGCTGCTGTAGGAATGAATGCAGTGACGTGGGACTGAAAAACATACATTCGAAAAGCTTTGAGGGATTTCACCAGAGCACACGCTTGCTTCTCCAATATGTTATATTTCAGTTCAGCATCTCGAAGCACCTGACTGAAAAAGGCAATAGGCTGTTCATACCCCTCTTCATTTTTCTGCAACAAAACTCCAGCTAATTTATGGGGGGACGCAAAGGAGAAAATCATAAATGGTTTGGCATAATCTGGCCCAGCTAACACAGGAGCTTCAATAAATGCATTTTTAATTCTTGCAAAAGCTTCCCTTGACTCTGGCGACCATTTCACTTCATTATCCTTTTTCAACATATCAGTTATGTGCCTAACTATCTCAGCGTAGTTAGGGATGAATCTCCTCAGGAAGTTTATACGCCCTGGGAACACCTGAACTTCCTTCTTGTTTCTGGGCAGGGAAATACTATTTATGACTTCCACTCTTTTGCAGTCTATCTTTACTCCATCTTTAGTGACAATGTGTCCCAGGATCTTACCCTCTTCTAGTGCAAACAAAGACTTCTATGGGTTAAGGGAGAGGCCATACCTTCTACACTTCTCAAAGGTTCTATGCAGGTGTTCTATGTGCTCTGGATCATCCTTTGAAAACACTGTAATATCATCCAGATATACCACCATGAACTGGTCCTGTTCTCCAATAAAAGCAATATCCATGGCCCTCTGGAAAGTGGCCCCTCCGTTAATCAGCCCAAAAGGCATTCTGGAATACATAAATGTTCCCCATGGGGTGGTGAAGGTCATCTTATTTTGATCTTCTGGCAACACAACTACTTGATTATACCCAGAGAATCCATCCATCATCAACATTCGGGCAGCCCCCTCCACTTTTTGTAATATGTGAGCCATCTTGGGCAGTGGGTAATTATCTTTCAATGAAGCCATGTTCAGGTTCCTAAAATCAACACATAGTCTTATTTCGCCATTCCTCTTCCGCACAGGGACTAGATTAGCTACCCACTTAGAGTACCTCAATGGTACAATGATTTTAGCCTTCAGAAGTTTCTTAATTTCTTTCTCAATGGAAGGTAGCAATAGTGGATTTATCTGTCTAAGCTTTTGCTTATGTGGCTTTGCATCTCCCTTCAGTGGAATATTATGCTGCATAATGCTGACATCGAAGGTTTTTAGGTCTTGATATGACTAGGAAAACACATCCTTATAGGACTGAAATAACTTCTGATACAGCTGTTTATATTCTCCCGGGACCTTCTTAGACAACTTCACGATTTTAGGGTCAGCTTCAGTGCCCATATTCAGGTCCTCAACCTGAATTTATTCTACAAATTTGTTTGGCTGTAATGGAACATCATTCTTTTTTAACATCCTTTCCAAAGGCACTAGCCCTCGGGGAATAACATTCCCTTTCAACTGTAGAAACTCTTGACCTGCTACCCTTTCTTCCCATTTGTTTCCTGATGTTTCTTCAATCCCTTCTTCTTCACACGTGTCGATCTCCATGTTGGCTTGTTCATCATCTTCGAATACCTGCCAGTGCTTGATGTTGTTTGGGATTGATGGCCTATAATGCACCTCAATCTCATATCTCAATATAGGGTTCTGAGGTGGCCGAAAAGTACTAGCAGCCACTGCTAGAGAATCTGCCATTCTGTTTTGCTCCGGAGGCATGAACTGGATATTAAATGCTAAGAAAAATTTCTCCACCAGATCCCAGACTTCATTCCTATAGGCTTTCAGCCTAGGATGCTTAGCTTGACATTGATTCTTCACCTGCCTGACTACTAGTTCTGAATCTCCCAGAACCTTTAGACTTTGTATGTTCATGCTCCTGGAAATCTGCAACCCAAGTAAGAGTGCTTCATATTCGGCCACGTTATTCATGGCTTCGTACTCCATCTTGAATGATAGAGGTACCCACCTCCCTGCCGGTGAAATCAATAACACCCCAGCTCCATTCCCTTCTCTAGAGTTGGCTCCATTGAAGTGAAGAGTACAGATTTCTGACTGAGGACTTTCTTTGAACTGTTCTATCTTGATCTGGAAAAATGATGGTTCATTTGTATACTCTTGATCTTCCTCAAGAATTAAGCATGAGAAATCCCCCTCCCTGCTATAAACCGGAGAATTCACTGAATCATCCACTTTAGTGACTGTCTTAACAAATCTAGTCTCTCTGTACAGACTCCTCTCTTGGCACCAAATACATCGATAGTGGCATAGGTCAGATCCAGCTTAATCGATCCCCCAATTTTGGTTCCCCAAGATCTTGATAGCAACATGCCGAAGTGAGCTGGGATGTCAGCCACTACTATATCCATCACTACACTTTTTGTTGGGATCTGGGCTAGATTAACCACCAAGTCTTTTATCATGCCCAAGCACTTGACTCTTTTGGAGTCAAATGAGTATAGGTCTTTGTATGGGCGGGTAATCTGTAGTCCTAGTTGCTCCATGACTAAAAGGGGTAAAATATAATGAGAGGCTCCTGAATCTAACATGCAGTTATGCAGGAGCAGGTCATGTATTACTAAAGACACATAAAAAGGTGGAGTGGCGACATCCAATTCCTCTACATGCAGGCCAAAAACAACCATAGGCCTTTCTTCTTGCAGGTTGAGACTATCTGGAATGTGTGTTACTTCCGGAGGAAGCATGAAGGATGTGACTTGGGACTGATATGCTGGCTGTTTCAATAGCTCAGTCAAGGGAACTTGGATTTTCACTTTTTCAAGTTCTTTTTGTAAACTAAAGACAGATGAAGACTTATCTATTGACACTTCTTTTTTCTTTTGAATCTTTTCTTTTGAGGGGAGACTTAACTTCTTTTACGATGGGCTCAACCTTAGGAGGCGCAGTTACTTGCGAAGATGAAGGCATTAGAGTATCATATTGTAGAGATTGGTTAAGAGGCCTCTTACCTTTTTCTGGGGGTTTTTGAGGATTGACCTCCTTCTGAGCAGGTGCCTCTTCTTGAGGTGTGTCCCCCTCTTGATCTTGAGTGTGAGTTCTCTTTCTGGAGGACCTGAGGTCATATCTTCTGCTGAACTGAGCTTGCATGAAATCAACGAACTGATTGCAGTAGTCATCAATCTCAGGTTCTTCGGGATCTTCATTGGCCTTCACTCCTGAGTGAGCTTGTACTTCCTCTTTGTCACTTTCATGTACATGAAATTCTATGTCATTACTTTTTGAGAAAACAAGGCATGCCTCCTCCTGTTCGTAGGCAGGGTCTTCAGTGGAACCCTCTATTTTCCCCTCCAGATATAGAGGATGCGGTACCTAATCTTGCTGTTCCTTCTGTCCCCTCTGCAGTATCTGCAAGGGTGGTTTCTTGTATTGAGGATTGAATCCTCTGTTTGGAGCATTTTGGAAATTCTTTGGGGGTGAATTCTTGGCCTCCATCTCAAGCTTGATCAACTTACTTGAGAGATTCTTGATCATCTTGTTCATTTCTTCGATCTTGTCATTAGCCAAATCTCTGTCTTGGCTTGAGGTGGATACTTCCTCTTTTCCCCTTCTTCTAACATCCTATTCATGTTTCCCTTTGGATTTTCTAGTAGAGGAAAAATTTGCTTCTATATCCAATGCGTCGGTCTGTGCATCGTCCAGAGTGCCTGGCTTCCTTTCTCTCAAGGAGAAACCGAATTCAGAATCAAACGCTGCCACAAAAATGACCTTGGCAGTGGTCTAGTGAGGCTTCATGTCGGCGGGGAGACTCAGGTACAATTTTTTAAATCTTCTAATAAACTCTGACACCCCCTCATTATGTTTCTTTTTTAGAGTGTTGAATTCAGTAAGAATATTACCATGATCTTTCTTTTCTCCCCATTTTTTGATAAAGGTATCCTCCATTCCCTCCCATGTATTGATATAACGAGCTCCAAGTGTCTTGAACCACTTCCTAGCTTCCCCATCTAAGGATTGCACAAATAGCCTTAGGACTACGTCTAGATGTTCCACATTAAAATTCTCTTCAAAAGAGAAAAAGACTTCGATATGTTTCTGGGCTTCAATCTCATTCTCACCACTGAATCTGGGCAGAATATTTAAATAATCTTGCGGCATGTCATTTAATACTGCAGGTAGCTCCAGAGGAGCGTATCTATTTTGAAGGAAGCCAGGGACATTCGCCATTGGAGGAGGAGGAGGTAACAAGAGAGCTTGGTGAGGAAGTGGAGGGTTAGGTGGAAGTGTGGTGTGAATGACGATAGGAATATAATGAACAACAGCTTGGGATGATGGAGACAAGGGTGGAGTGATAACAGCGGATACTTCCGTGAATTCTTTAACTTCCTAGACCTATGGAGTAGGATGAAATGTGTAACGGGTTGTATCTACTGACTTAGCCTCGTCCTTGACTTGGACATTTCCCGCGGGTAGATAGTCTGAGTAATAACCAGTTTCACCTAGAGCAGAGTTAGAATCTTGCCACTGGGAAACCTGAGAAGAGGAAGAAGGAAGGTCTTCCAGAGAGAGTGGTGGGATCTTTGTATGAACAAATGGTCTCCCTCCCTAGCTTCTTCTATGTAAAATTCTTTCGGGGTCAGACACAGAGGGTGTCTTTGGCTGAGAAGTATTTGACCTAAGGTGTGGCTTCCGAGGAGCTAGGACTGCAAAGAGATTTAGGAGGGGAAATGAAAGTGGAGTCACCAAGGTGAGGGATATACAACTCTCAACTCTCCATGCTCACCTAACTGAAGAGTGAAATGGGGTTTTGTCGAGGCCTAGGGATTTCTATCTTTCATCAACTTCTCTCCCCGGAAACGGCGCCAAAAAGATGTTGTAGTTCCTAGAGACAGCCTTGAGTGGTCAGAGACCAGTGCCTAGGACATCTTAGCTAGTAAACAGTGGAAGGTATATCCTAAGACCATTATTCAGCTCAGGGCACTTTACCATATCAAATTTTCTGATGAGTTACAAGATTTGATGGGACCAGACAAATTTCAGATCAACAACATATAGAAACATGCAGAGGCAAGAGTAGAATTACTCACACAGATGCATCAAACAGCTTAGAAATAGCTTTCATTAAGGAGGGCCAGTTCACAAAGGTTATATGGAGATTGTTAAATCAAGGCATTTGCGGTGAAGAAGGTAAAAGAGGTGCACTAATTACCAATGGAAAGGTATTCAGAAAACATATTTTGCTATAGTATGGGCTTAAGAACTAAGAATCCATGTATACCAATCAGTTCTGAACGAATAAGATTCCACGATATTCAATACAGAGGAAATATGAATGAAGTGTAAACACAACACTACATCACATGAGCATCGACAAAGTAAATGCAGGGCCAAATTTCTCAGAGAAGCACATATTAACGATAAATTTATATCGTAACTCCAAGAAGCCACCAGATTCCAAACATGATATAAAGAATATGGAAATGCTGGAAATAGACAACAAACATACAAAGAAAGAGTCACAGACTATACAACATCCGGACTGAATCATATAAAATAGAACTTTTCATGGAGACTTTATGGGGTTTCCGTATTTTGTATTGATAATTCTACCTCACAAGCATACAAAATATTCTTTACACTGTGTTTCTTCTAGAACTGAACCTTTTTTCTCATTGACTTTCATATACCTCCTATGGACAAGGAGAAGATATTTTTTGGAAAAATATCTTCTTCGCATAACCAAAATTTGTTAAAGGTCATTCTCAAAAAAACAAAATTCATGATGAGAAATAAGGCCTCTCATCATGGATACTCAGGCACTTGGCCATTTTCAAAAACAGAAAATTAAACAGTAGTCTGATGAAAAGTAAAATGCTGCAGTGGAGTAAACAACCCACTCGAAACTTAAAAGAAACTAATTCAGTAAAAAGTAAATAGGCCGTTGAGGCTGAATCATGAGTTGACAAGATTTCATAAGTGTGGAAGAGTTGAAGCAGTTGCTAATGCTGGAGGTGGGACGTTCGCTGATGAGCTGGCAATCTGGTTCGCAAACTGTGTGCATCTCTGTTGGCAGTCAGCTGAAGGTTATAGCATTGCGGCGAACCCCTCCACTTTGACATACCTTGTGTGAGGGCATTGAAACCCGCATCTGTAGGCAGCTTGTGCCTGATCAAGTGTAGGAGGAGAAACTCTTGGCTGAGGGATGAAACAATGTTTTCGCCCTTTAACCGAGAAATCTTATCTGACAGGACGTCTATCCGGTCTTTTTCTTCATGCATACGTTTCTTATATTCTGTAAACGGTTGTAGGATGGACGGAGTGGTTGGCTCCCAGCAAGATGGGAGTCCAGCTACTGTTCTTTTTGCAAGGCTTTCGAAGGCCTCCATGAACCAGCTCGGTATGCCGTGATTTTCCACTTCGTCTAATTCTAACCCCTGCAAGAAAGAAATATAGCTTTTAGCGTGCGGAGTTCTGCCGGACACATTGAGATCTGCCTCTTGGAATTTCCTGTTGAGATAAAGAATAGCAGCTTTATTTTCCCCTATCATTTTTAGGAAAGCCCATTGTCCTATCATTGCTGAGATTATGTTCGACCAGATTATACTCCTCTCTTCCCTAAGAGTGATATTTCCCTTCACGCAATTTTTCAGTTCAGCGATTGTTTTCTGCTGGTCAGCTTTTCTCTTCTTATCTTGCTCGATCTCTTTTTATAGTGTTTCTATCCTCTTGCCATTCTTAGCTGCCAAACCTTTTAAATCGGTGATTCTCTGCATTGCGGTGATTGCCTGTTTCTATAGCACGTCATTTGCAACTTTTGTTGCGTCCAGATTTTCTGAAAGTGAGCTCGTCTCAGGTGGCGTAGTAGCTGGCACACAGCTATGCGTGTCCCAAGCGCTCTGTAGCTTTACCAACCTACTCTGAAGAGTAGCGATTTTTCCTGCCAACTTCTCCTTCTCTTCTCTTACCTGTGACAAAGTGCTAGCCAACTCCCGTTTCTCTTTCTCTACTTGTGCCAACTCAGTTGTCTGTACATGTTGGGAGGCTGGCATGTGGGCTCTGTCTTTCAGTGAGTTCACTTCCTTTCACAATTGGTCTATTAAAAAGGCCTGTGGGTTTGTTTCCCCAGTGTCCTTCCCTTTTATTTGATCCTTGAGACTGCGTATTTGATTTTCCTGGGCGCGGGCACTTTCCTGCTTGTTCTTCAGGGTTTTCCTCATCTGATCATGCTTTTCTCAAGTTTCCTTAGTGCGATGGTAGCTCGCATTACCTCATCTTTTAGCATATCAGATACAACCTGAAATAGGTTACACATATCAGTTGTTGGCACCTTATACATATCAATTGCATGTTGGAGTACCCGGTAGCTAGTGGCGCCTGTATTAGGGTCCAAAAGGGCTTCGGCCATAGACAGTACCAGATGCTCGGTATCCACATTCATGGTGGTGGAGATCCTGGTGTGATACTTTTCTACATACCCCTCCAGCTCAGTTTTATATTTCTCCCTAATTATACTATTTTTCTTGACCCTTTCGGCTGCCACTGGTGAGGTATGATCTTCCATGGCCTGTGAAACCTCAGTGAAGTCAGAAGAGGTGGTGCTATCCCTCAACACTTTGATCCCGGCCTTGCTGCTGTCAAGTGGCGCATATGGTATGAACGGTTCAAGCAGCTGTTCCTCTCGTATAATTTTGGCTTCACATGAGATTGTTTTATGTTTTTTACGAGAGGGAGAAGCTGTTCCTGAAGGACAAAATTCCTCTTCTTGGTCTTTGTTCACACCTTCCTCTTCTCCTGTGGCAGATGAATCTGTCTCCATATGCGAAACCAAAGGCCAAATTTCCATGTTAGCCTTCCACTCCATGAACGGTCTTGGTTCATGTACATAAGGTGCAGACCAATTTCTCTTTCTCTTGTTTGAAATAATCTCCCGGGGATCATAAGCCCAAGTCTTCCACTGTCTTAGGTCCATACCCTGCAATAGGTTTTTGACAATAGGAAGGGCGAGTCTTGAATTCACAACGAACGGGCCGATTTGGGTAGGAAGCCTCAGAATGTAACCTTTCTTAGCAGGGACAAAGTGGAGCTGGTCGGCTTTGAGGGTTTGCCGAATATACTTCAGAGCGTAAACTCGCCAGGCAGGAAACACCGGTAGCAGGTAAAGGGTGACCTCGGCTCCATAGACCCGAATTTCCGTATAATTATTAGAGAGATACCAGTCCACGGTGCTCTAGATTTTACCAGCTTGCAGCCAGTTCTTCATTTCAGGAAAAACCCTAGGGGAGGGCGAGCCATGAATGATGGTGTAAGCGATGGACATGAAATCTTTTAGGAAACTAGAGTAACCCACCCCTTTTTGAAATTGGCGCACTGCAGAGTTCCAGTCAAAAACGGGTCGGGGCTGAGAATTGACCTCATATACCCTGTCCAAGCCCAAACGCTCGAAACTATCAGCATGCTGATACAAGAAAAGATAGAACACTAAAGAACAGAAACGAAAATGACTGGTTTTGGGAAGTTCTTGGAACTGGGTGTGGATGCTGGCAGATAAATAACTCGAGATATCTAGGACAACCCCCTTCTGATACATTAACCATAGAAAGAAAACACATACTTTGGAGGTTTGCCCCAACCCGCCTACACCTAACAGACCCGCAATGAGCGCGAGGATGGGTTGTACCTCCTCCTTGAATAGGTTTAATGGGAAAAGTTCTGTTCTGGGAAGGGTAGTAGCCTGGCTGCTGGAAATAGAAGCAATGAAGCTTTTTTGATGCTCCCATGGCGTTTTGGTAAACTGGGAAGTTAAGGCTTCGTCGCTAAAAGCAATGTAGGTGGCGCAGGTGGGAAAACAGAGGGCTTGCTTGATGATGTCGGGCGAAAGGGAGAAAATTTGATTTCCTTCGGCGGAGGTAAAAGTACCTCGGTCTTCATCGTAGGCGTCTCTGAGCCAGGAGATGAACTCGACCACCGGGAAGACTGGGGGGTAATATGATGGTAAAAGCCTGACACAACCACCCGGTATCGATCCCTATTATGAACATGACACGAAAAAAGCTCAGGCCTTATACTACTAATGGGGAATGGGTACTGGTGGTCACAGACTCCATCTTTCTTGTCGATTAAAGGTTCGAAACCGGGAGGGTTTCTGGTTTCCCAGACCTGTGAAGTCTCTAGTTCATTCTTCTTGGGTGTGCCCCTTCCCATGATTGACATATGAAATCAAAAAGAAAAACGAAGGGAAAATAAAGGGAATTGAAAGGGACAGAGTACCTACACAAGAGGTATATTTTTTTGGGAAAGTGATGCAGAGGGTAGTCTGGTGATGATTGGGTAGACCCGGTACTTGTTCCCGCTTGGTATATACCGTGACTGGAAGGCCTGAGACTTTTACTGCAGAAAACGACGGGAAACTGCTGTGAAGACTGGTAATTCTGAGGCAGGAAGGGGTAGAAGTGAAATAGGTAGGGCAAGTTTCGTAAGGACACTGACAATGGGGCACGCGGCGTGTAGGGATTGGGTGTTATTTGGTGACAGGTGAACACCGCGTGCCGGGTTTATTACCGGTACGGGTCTCAGTACTAGCTCATCTAGGACTTACCTTACCTCTTTGGCCGCATGCGCTGTATAGCTCCTGAAACATATTATCCCCAATGCAGATTAAATACATAACCTAACAACTGTAAGGGTCCATCTTTCGTTCCGCCACGTCACCTTGCCACGTGACACGCTCCTACTACCTCTTTCTAACCTTGGGTCCCCACCACACCACGCTATCACAATTCCGCGGGGGTATGGGTCTTTTCCCTTCCTCGCTGCTCGACCCCCTCGGAATTTCCCTTGTGTGCAGAGTCATGCGGTGGTAATTCTTTCAATGTTTACGTTTTGTGCTCTTCATACCGCTTCTTTGCACTTTTACGTTTCCGTTAGCCTTTTCACTTTATACTCCACCTTTGGCTTTTATGCACGTGACTTTCGATACCTTGCTTTGTTTCGACCAACTTTTGAAGTATCTCACCCTTCGATATAATGTCTCAATGCATGACTTGTCAACCTTTTAATAAACCAATGACTAATTTTTAATAAACCAATGACTAATGTTAAAGATTAAACAACAGCCTGGATGGTAGAAACTAGATCTAGGGTCTTGATTTCCGCCTCTCAAACTAGTATGATTCTATCCATGTGAATAAATGTGTCGAAGTCGAACATGGTAGAAACCACTTGATTATCAGTCAATAATGTAAACTGTTAACAAGTGTGAGAGTAACCACCAGTAATGTCAATGGCCCTCAAAGTACTCAGTACAATCCATGAGATGTGAATGAATGAGCTGAATTCAAACATGTCATGAAATCATTCGATCAAAATTCAATGATGCAACTTGTCGTCGAAGGCGATAAACCTGCCATTAAGGCTTGTAGATTTCAAGGTACTGAAGATTTCTAGATCAACTTCATAGATAATGAGTTATCTTCGATAGGAAGTGATCCGTCATGGGCAAGACCACAACACGAAATCATAGATCAAGTTTTGAAGAAATATATTGGCAAGGACTGACTCAGGGATGGTCAAAATGGATGACAGATATTTTGCAGATGAATGGTTTATTTGACCTATCCTCATGAACATATAACGACACTGCAGATGGTTTGGTGATAATTGACCCAAAGATAATACCTAGAAACCAGATGAAGACTTTCAATATTGTTTGATTAACTATTAGGAAAAGGATTTCCCAACTCAGGTGAACAAAAGTGTCGTGTTCAAGAGTAGTGAACAACTTTTCGAATAATCAAAATACAACAAATAGGTTCATTTTTCTCTCTTTTCCCCCACCATTTCTGGCAAGTACCTCTTTATTTTTGACAAGCTTGAGGAGGATAACATTTTCTTGTTTGTAAGCTCATCCTTCAGATGAGTCCAATTTAGTTTAAGATTCAAACCCTAAGAAGGAGTGTTTCGTTCCTGTTTTTAAATTGAACATGTCCTTTACTGTTAAATTTTAACGAGTCTAGTATAGGAGAAACTTGGTGTTTTTTCAATTTTAGGGAGTTAAAAGAAAAAACTTAAGAAGACTCCATGGGGGCACTTTTTCGTAAATTTAGTCTCTCGAGCCTGAAAAAGGATAAAATAATGCGGGAGAGAACTCTATTGACTGTAATTAGTCAACGTATACCTTTTTCGTAAATAGTCCATTTTAGTTCGTAAAAGGGGTAAACTTATACTGAAAGGAAGATCATTCATTTATTTTGATGAGTTCAAATAATCAAGTGCTCGGAAATATTTTCAATTTTTGAGAGTCTGAAAAGAGCTTAAAAGAGGACTCCAAGTTTTCGTTTTTTCGTAAATTTTTGAAAGATTCTGAAAAGGTGATAAAAGTATGCTCTTTGTTGAAAAAACGAGCAATTTTCCTGAAAAATGCAATTTTCTGCACAAAAACTTGAAACATTACACATACCTATTTAAGATAAATAAAAATCATTCAAAAATAACCCTTTTAAAGTGAAAAATAAGCAAATTAAAATTCATTTATTTGAAAAAACTTATAAAAAAGACTTTTCTAACTTCATTTTTACCATTTGAGTTCAGAGTGAAAAGTGAGAGATTTTGGGTAAAAAAGTTCCTGTGAAGATTCTGGAATATCCGTTTGGCGAAATCGAGAACCGTCAGCTCCAAGAAATCCATGACCTCCTTATCTTGCATTTCATCCATTTACATTTTGTTTTTAGGCTTTAGATTTCATTTTTTAAGAAAAATAGGTTGAAAAAATCGCCCACGGGGGTCCGCAGGTGCAACACGCAGGCCTTGCGGACCCCGAATTTTTTCTACATAGAAAAAAGTCTTGGGTCTGCACCTATTCCACAACACCCATGCATAACTACGCATTGTGTATGAAATTAGGATGCGAACCCCACGCAATGAAATTTCAAACTTAATTTTCTCAATTTCTGCCCAAAAACTTTCAAAAAATCTTGTTCTAATATGTCTTTTTATGCATTGTAGGACATATGAGATGCTTGTTTAGAGAGAACGTGAGCATGAAGATGTATATGATGCTATAATGAATCATTTTCCTACAATGCAGGCATTGAGAGCATGTGGTTTGTATAAATTTTGGGCCATTCAGGGCATGACGGCACAGGTAGACCTCTTGACATGGCTGGTGAATAGATGGAATGTACAGGACCAATGTTTTATTATTGGCGGCCACCGGCTCGAAATTGAGCTGGAGGATATCTATTTTTTGACTGGTTTTTCCAAGAGGGGCGAACAAATTTCTATGTTTGGGACTAGGTTAGGTGGCTAGTCTGTCGCTAGTCTTCGACTAGAGTTCTGTGATGATCAGGCAAACCCCCGAGAAAAACGAATTGACATAAAAACTATCATCCATCCTGAGCTTAAATTTATTTCATTTACTATCACGAGACTGTGTGGGAGCGCAGTGTTGCATGTGGCTACTGGTTCCCAGATGCACATTGTTGTAGACTGTTTTCGAGGCACCATTTTCAACTGGTGCAAAGCTGTGTTGGCCAATGTAAAAGGCCAACTAACCAAAGAAAAGAATGGAAAGCTAAAAAAATTTGGATATGGATCCATTTTAGTCACCGTTTCTCTAGAGAGGATCCCCATGTTAGCTCCGCAGAACAGTCTGTTGATGCTGGTCGACCTCAAGAACCTAGGATGGTTCGTTGGGTTGCATTGATGGCCCATAATGCTGAGGGCATCGAGGTTGTTCGATTTTATTCTTCATATTTTCATTGGCTGGAATGCCAAATTTTTGTTATAGAGGAATTTCCATACGTCGGGATATATTTCTGCGGTGACCGAGAGATGGCTCTCTCAGAAGGGGAACAGTGGAATGAATCAGGTAAAAATCATTTTCAACAATTTCTAAACTCTATTTTTTTTTTGTATTTTAATCGTCCCAAAACTAATAATCAAAAGTTTAAATGAAGATGTGGGCCCATGGCAACCAGCCCATATCTAGCCTTATGAGAGGAGGCATCCAGCTGCCGTGGCACCAGCCTCAGAGGGCCAATCAGTAGATATCCTGTCTGATTTAGAGCATCACCTAGAGCGCCTGACTCTAGACATTCCAGAGACCGACATAGATGATATTCCGCTCAGATTACAGAGATATGTGATTGGTGTCCCAGGACCTTTTAGGAGGTTCCTGTGTAGGGTGGCCCGGGCAGTGGTCTCTTATCGTGATCATCATCAAGGATAGGATGATCATTTTGTAGACTCATATTTTTGACCTTTTGTATTATCATTTTTTCCAATCATAAGGTGCTTTTCAACCTATGATTGAAGAAGATGTATATTTTGAAAACAAATTTCTATGCTATGTTATATCATTATTACCGGCTATCTGTGTACATGTTGTTGAATGTTGTTTAATTTACTGTTTTAATTATTGAAAATGTATATTTATCATACTAGAAACAACTGCATCTGCTAATGTATCTAAATGTCTTGGAATATATTGATATTCAATATAATCAAATTCACGTTCCAAGAGACGGACTCTTAAAAATAACTGTAATAACACTAGATTTATAATGGCATAAACCCTGTTAAGCTGTAATATAACAAGTTCAGAATCCAACCTAACAATCAAACTCCGAATTCCAAATGATATGGATTCAGATAATAACTCAATCACTGCACCATACTCTGCAATGTTATTCGTTGTTTGACCAAAGCTTACCCCACGCATGGATACTAACTCGTCAGAGGGTGAATAGATATCCCAAGCTACGGAAGAAATTTTCCGTGTACTACGACAAGCACCATCAGTAAAACCAATGTAGGTTTGAAGAGACGTCAACATCTGCAATATCAAGAGTAAAACTCATATAAGAAGGAATAGTGATAATAACACACTCTAAACTAGGCACGATTTTCTAATCTAAGACACACCAGGAGTAAAGAATCTAATCTAATTAAAAATCTCCATGCTAAGTTTAAGCATAATATCTTTTTAGATAAAGCCCATTTCTGGGTTTATCTAAAGGGACACCTTCAAAATCTATCAGCTCATAGGCCCCTTTTGCCAGCTTTCGCTTAACAATGAAAGGACGATGCCACATAGGCACAAATTTTCCAGCCCCTAGCTTATCGTTAGCTTGATCATACACTAAAACCAGGTCTCCTTCTGAAAAATTACGAGGTGTAACATTTTTATCGTACTCAGCCTTTATTCGTTTGACATGAGCTTCGTTTGCTAATGCAGCATTTCATCGATTCTCATCTAGCTGAAACAAGTACAAAAAAAACTTCTCCTCTTTAGACGTAGCTGGGAGTAATTCTATGGCTAATTTCAATGATGGAATTTTTCATTCAATAGGCAACAGAGCTTCCAAACCTTAAACCAGTTGAAAAGGAGTGAAACCAGTTGATGTTTTTACTAAGGTCCGATATGCCCAAAGTGCTGAAAATAACATGGAATTCCAATTCGACTTATGAATACCAATAATTCATTTGATCATAGTGACTAAAACTTTATTAATAGCTTCAACCAGACCATTAGCCTACGAGTAATATGGAGTAGAACTATCGTGGCACATGCCAAGTTGATCTGTCAGTTCAGTCATCATGATATTTTGAAAATGACTTCCATGATCCGTAATTATGGCTTGAGGAACACCGAATCTATCAATTATATGATTGAACACGAAAGTTACAGAAGTCTTGTCGTCTGCTGAAAATGTAGGCATCGCCTTGGCCCACTTAGTAAAATAATCTACCGCTAGGATAATATACGCATGCCCCCCGACCAAGTGAGGGTTACATTTAATAAAGTCAATACCCCACTTTGTGAAATGATTGACAAAAATTATAGGGTGAAGAGGAGAGGGTGGTGCACACATTTTATGATCAAAGACCTGACAATTATGGCATTTCTGGACTGCATAGATACAATCTTTGAATAACGACGGCCAGAAGTAACCAGTGCGCAATATCTTTTGGGTTGTGGCATACCCAGACATATGACCACCACATGCTCTAGAATGACTGTCATTTAGAACCTTCTCAGCTTCTTCATGAGTAAGACAACGTCGGAAAATAGAATCCACTTCGCAATGATAGAGTGTATCACCAATAATATTGTATTGTTGGGATTGGAAACATATTTTCCGTCGCTGAGATCGTGAGATTTCAGGCCGACAATATTGGGTTTGGAGATAAACAATAATATCCCCATACCAAGGATCAAGAGTACTGATAAGAAACAAGGATTTGTCCGCAATGGGTTGCTCTGCCACATCATTTTGGCAAAAACCAAATATTTCTTTGCCTTGGATTTTTCAAATTCCAAGTCAAATTCCTGCAGGGTAACTATCCATTTGGAATACTTGCCCCGCAATTTTTTGGTCAAGATGTACATCATAGGGTTACAGTCAGAAATTACTATGGTTTTGCGTAATAAGATGTAGTGTCGAAATCTTTGGACAACTTGAACAGCTGCCAAGGCCAATTTCTCCACATGCGTGTATTTAATCTCAGTCAGATGCAGATTTCGACTAAGATAGTAAATCACATTTTCATTTTTGAATTCATCTTCCTGAAATAAAACCATCCCAATGGTGGAATGAGAGGCGACAAGGTACAAAAAATAGTCCTGGTTGTAATTGTGAGGATGCAGTAACGGTGCATGAGTCAACGTGTGTTTGAGTGAATCAAAAGATCGATTAGCAATTTCATCCCAAAAGAATGGAACGCTTTGTTTCAACAACATGGTAAAACCCTTTGTTAACTCGGCGTAGTTAGGAATGAACCGACGTAAAAAGTTTGCTTTCCCTGCAAACTTTGGAGTTGGCGCAAAGTCTAAGGAGGAGGTAGATTGACAATAGCTTCGACCTTCGATGGATCAATGTGAATGCCTTGTTTAGAAACAATAAATCCAAGTAAGCGACCCGATTCTACACAAAAAACACATTTGTGTGGATTCAACCGAATTCGATAATGCCTACATCTCATAAAGATAGCTCGTAAATGAGTGAGATGGTCAGTGCTACGCGATGAATGAGTAGGTAAATCATCAAGATAATGCTGCACAATGTGCTTAATTTCATGAAATGCGTAAGACATATCCCTTTGAAAATTTTCCCTAGCGTTCTTCAATCTGAAGGGTAGTTTGCAATAAACAAATGTCCCCCATGGACAAATGAAATCTGTTTTTGGCTGATCAGCAGGGAGTATGTTTATTTGATTGTAATCGGAAAAACCATCCATAAAGGAAAACATTTTACTAACGGCACAATCATCAATTATTTGATCGATATAGGGGGTTGGATAATTGCCTTTAGGACAAGCTCTATTAATATCCCTATAGTCGATACATACTCTTATCGTTCCTTGTTTTTTATTCACATGAACAATATTCAATACCCAATCAGTTAAAGGAATTGGATAAATGAAACCTGCACGAAGTAATTTCTCAACTTTGACTTTGATAGCAACAGCTTTTCTCGGATGTATCTGACATAATCATTGATGGACAGGTTTGGCATCCAGGTAAGTCTTAATTTCATGTAAAAAAATTGATGGATTGATTCCTTGCATTTCCTCATATGACTAGGCAAACACGTCATGAAATTCTTGAAATAGGGTTTTATAAGATTGGAGTTCATCGTCCATACAACAATCACCTATGTGAATGTTTTCAATTATTCCTGGCTTAAATGAAATGTCAATTGGAATCGTTCGAGAGATATTTTCCAAATTTAACTCAGAATCAGGATTTTGTAATGGATTCTACGGTTCTTTGACATATTCAACAGTAAAAATAGAAGAGAAATCATTTTATAAATGATCCAGCTCAGGTAAAAATGAAGATCGATGATGTAGATCTTCCCATGGTAAATCGTCAACAGACAAAAGTTCACGAATCTTCTCATCAGTATGAAAAATATCGAGAAATGTCGTTGTGGTTGAGCTAGATATAGAAAGTGATTCCTCATGGATCTCATTCATTGGATCAGTTTTGGTTGAAGAAGGATCGGAAAGCGACTGTACGACCTGATATGCAATTTCAAAGGGACTCAAAGGCATCGCACCATCAAATGAATCCAACTCGGAATCGGAAGGTATGATCCAAGGATCATCAAACGTAATAGTATTCAATGAAATCATATGAATATTTGCAATAAGAGGTGATACGTTAGGAGGAGGAAAGGAAAAAGTTACTAGTAAACCAGAATCTTTAATCAAACCTACCCCAACATCCTTGTAAGGGATAGCCACTTTACTAATGTGCTGGATAGTTTCTGTAGAGGCTGGATCGGATGAGAAATAAGTTAACTAGTCTATTGTAACGATATTTCCTTGATGTGGAAACTTAATAAGCTAAAAGACTGAAGAAACAATGGCAGTCATAGCATAAGACCAACTACGACCCAGGAGAAGGTTGTAATATAGAGGGGCATCAACCACTTCCACATCTAGATTTATGGTTTTTCCTTCAACCCCTATAGGTAAATCCTGAAAAATACTAAAAGGATGGAACCCTCGGTCATCAAAAGCCTTTAGAATTTTGAAATACTGATTGAGTGTAGGAGAACCAATCGATTTCCAACACTCGATCAACATAATACACGTAGAAGCCCCTTCATCAATCACAAACCAAAAGATCGGTTTTTTTTTTACTAATACTGGAATCTGGAAAGCCATTTCATGAGGTAGGTGGGGTGTACTATTCTCTAAATCGAAGATTATTAGGTTCGAGTCCTGAATATTGATAGCTCCTATAGCATAAAAAAGTAATATACGATGTGCTGGGCACGATTGTAGCACTTCCAAAGCTGACATTGCTAAAGGGGAAATAGCTAAGTCCTCAAAAATGTTGTAATTTTGAGTAGTACTCGCATGTGGATTGAAAGCTAATTTACAAAGTACACCTTTAGCAGGTAGTTTGATTACTAAGTCTGGATTGGGTTTCTCGATCTGTAGCGGATCAGAAATAGGAGGAGGTGTAGTTGATGTGTTTGAATTAGAAGATTCTTCTTCTTTACCACCAACAGGACTTTTACTACCATAATATTGTGACCGCATCGCAATCCTAACATGAGACATCATCATAATAGGTTCTTCTAAGGCATTTTAGGTGGAACCAATCATCTTATTGTCTTGAGTGGGAAAAAGATCCTTCAAGACAACAAGATGTTGAGAACATTTAACGAATTTCGAAACCTCTACTCGATGTGGGCATTCTTTAGTAAAATGATCCTTGTCGCAAATGAAACAAGGATAGCGAGGCTTGCATTTTTCGTCATTAGATTTAGTTTTATCTGTTTTCTCTTTTGAATTTTTTTGGTTTTTGTTCTTCCCCTTCTTTTTACCACCAGATTTAGATTTTGACGTAGATGTCTCTACGACATGAATGTCGGCAGAAATTTTAGCGAAAGACTCTCCTTTCGGGGAATCAGGTAAAGTTATTATAGGAGAATAATTCTTTGAAGATTTCTTCTTGCTTTTAGTATTAATTGTACCAATCATACAGTCAGTGGCATGAGACGCTGAAGGAGTTGCAGTTATTTGACCTTGCTTTGGAAGATCAGGGATTTTTTCATGTAAAGTACCTGACTGCGTATAGGCGAGGTCAAGGTACTGAGCATGAGAAATGAATTTCTCCTCAGTAACAACTCCGGCCTTAGCTACATCTTCAATGATTTTGGGTAATAATGATTTAACAAACCATTTCGCCAAAATTTGATCTGTAATGTAAAATTTCACTAAACGCCTTCTACGTCGCCATTCATGAATATGATTAGAAATATACGTGGACGTGGATTGTTTTAGCGAATTCAATAGTTCCATGACATTGTCGTATCTGACAGGCAACTGAAAATGAGTTAAGAAATCAGTTGCTAACTGACTGAAATTATTAAAAGAGCCTCAAGGTAACTCAATGTCCCATTTGGTTGCAAGACCAATTAGAGTTCGTTGAAAAAGACATAAGCGAATTGAATCATCAATTATCAAATTAGACGCACACTAGAGGTGATAAGTCATAACGTGATTTGACGGATCCTCTCCTGACTTACCCTCGAATTTCGGTATATCATTGGGCAACTTATGCGGCATTGGCGGGCAATACAGATGATAGAAAATTGGATCATTCAAAAGGCGTGTCAAATTAGGTAAATCAGAAGTTGCAATAAATGGTAACTAATGGTTAGGGTCGCGAAAACCTTGAGTAACAAGAGCAGTTCTGGGAGGGGGATACCTAGGATAACCAAGAATCAAATTTGCATTGGGAATGGTATAACCCCTCGAGAAACCAGGATTAACCCGACCAAACTGTGGTTGTTGAGGCTGTTGATAAGTATAGCCAGGGTATGGTTGATACTGATAAAATAGGTTTTTTGAAACGGGACCGAATTGATACTATCCCTGGTATGGTTGATATGTGAATTGTGGTTGACTCGTGACAATCGTACTTGCACCGGCTTGTCCTGTAGGTATCTGGACCGAAGACTGAACTATAGGTCCTGACCAGGGTACAGAGACTTGAGGGATTTGCATAGATGAAGGTGTTAGTTTTAGCCTTTGTAGCCTTCCTCCAGTGATCAAACATGCTCTTACAAAGTGATTTTAAGGTGTCAAGGTCAAATTTCATCATTTCAGTGAGTCTTCAAGAAAAATTTGGTCACTAAGTATTAGGTCTAGGGTTTGCTTTTACTCCTTTCAGAGTTGTCCAAATTTCGGTCCATGTCACCATTCAGCTGAGTGTACCATCATTCATAGGGTTGTCGTCATCATGTCAGGTTCCAATCGGTCATTTTACACCTTGTTCATGCTTCAGTTGTGCCTAAGTAAGGTTCATTTCCCTCTCCTAGGGTTTTGAAGGTAATTTCTCTTGGATGGTCAAATCATCAACAAATCTTGTATCCTGATGTTCATACACCTTCCCCTATCCTTAATGTACATTATTAAACACTTCCCATCACTGAGATCCCCCAAATTCCGCATTTTCGCACAAACCCTAGTTTCTTGCTACAACTTGGAAATTTTCTAGGCTAGGCCTGTGTTTTTCCCTTTTGGATCCCTTCCCCTCACTCAATATGTGAAATTACACTTTCCCCTACTTCTTAACATCCCTCCCTACTTCCAAAAATTTTCTCAAGAATTTGGAAGCCCCTTATCCCCTTCATTTCTCTTCATTTTGACAAATCCCTTGTTCCACACATCGGGATAGGTTTTACTCCAATGATGTTTCCAAGAAATAAAAGATGAATTTGGAAAAAATGAGAGAGTTATTTGTACAAAATAGGACAAGGAATAAAAACCTCCTTCAATTTTTACACAGGTGTCATGGTTTTAGAGAAATGTCAAAAATACAGTCGCCTCAGGAGAATTGATACACCTCTGAAGTGACCTTGGGAAAATCAAGATTTGTCCTATATTGTTTGGCCAAATAACTTTCTTGATGAGTCAAATGATAAGTAAACACAAATAAATTTCCAATGAGATATCATGAGCTCAATTTGGAGTTGAGGAAGACCTTCAAAATTTGATTGCAACAACACTCTGCCTTGAGGCAGGCTCATTTTGCTCATTTTTACCAGTCTTGGGAGATTTGATTTTTGACAAGGAAAATGAACTCCAAATTGAAAAATTCCAACTGGGTTGGAAATTAGACTCAATAATATTTCCAACGAGCTATCCTTCGCCCAATTTTTACATTAGGAAGGCCTCCAAACCTTTCCTGCAAAATGGCACGACGCGTTGGGTTTACGGCGCAACGCGTTGGGTTTGGGCGCGACACGTTGGGTTGTGGCGTGACGCATTGGGCCGGGAAGAAATTTTATTGCCATTTATTCAAAATATTCAAATCTTCTCAGTCTCTCTTGGTCCAGGTAAGTCAATAAACCTTGTAATTGCAAATGAACATGTGTTTGGTGTTGTTTGTGAGGATTTGAATACTAAAAAATCAAACCCTATTATCTTGTTGGAAGAATGCCCCTTTAGGGTTTTGAAATTGGTTTGGTGTCAATAATTCCCATTTCCCCCATATTTTTAGTCCCTCCTCACTATCTATCTTCTCACAACATCCCATTTCCCTATTCCCCTGTATCCCTAAATCATTCATTTCCTATCCCATTCCCACTATCCCCATCCAAATTGTAAATTTCCCCAAACCCCAAGGTTATCCCAAGAGATTAAGTGGTTGTCCCTAAACTTATCAAATCAAATATTTCAAATAGAAAATTTCTCTTGATAATAGTCCAAAGACACCAAATTCCTCATATTCACCCAAGACAACATAGACTTTGGAAAACATGAAGACAGATTCTTCTTATGACAGAGATGAAGAAGGCATCGAGGAGGTGTGAAAAGGAATGATAGACTTCAAATATTGTCCAAGGCTTCATTTGCCAAGAATAGTACATAATGGAGGACATTTAGCTCAAATTTCAAGAAATTTGGGACACATTTTGTCAATTTTCATTTTTCTGGCCTTAACACAGATTTTCCTGCCCGACGCGTCGCACCACTTGGCGCGTGCTTATGATTGGGAGCTCCTATTTGGTAAAAATTTGTTTTTTTGGATTTTTCATGAAAATTTATGTATGCCTACCCATTACCTAGAGATTTTGACAAGTTTGGGGTTTCCAGAATGGTCAAAAACACCCTAAAATTGACCTTTCTGCCCCTTTTTGGACACACAGGAAGCAGTGTTGGGAAAACTCATTTTTGGAGGGTAAAATGGCAAGAAAATTCAAAAATTTTACTTGGGTTGGAAATTATACCGGTAGGGATTTCCAAAAAGCTATCCTGTACTCAATTTGGACATTGGGAAGGCCTTCAAAATCGGCTCCAAAGTGGCGCGACGCATAGAGATTTCAGGCGCGACGCATTGGGAATTTTGGCTCCTTTTTCACTCAGTAACTCTATTTTTCACCTACTTTTGACCAGTTTGACTTTTTTATCTATAAATGTAAAAATATTGATGTAATTTGATGTAATTTCATGGCTTTTGATTTAATTTTGACAAATGTTTACTCATGTAAGTAGATTCACTCATCAAAAGGTGAATTGTAACTAAATGAATCAGTTTCCTATCTTATAGAGGCAAGTTGTTCCACTGCTTATTTTCCAGTTATTAGTTTAGATATTGTTGAAATAGCTCCTAAAATAGTGATCTTGAACCCTAGAGGAACGGGGATGAGTTATGCTTGTCTATATCTTGTATTTTTTCAGTCATTTTCAAGGTTGGACACTTGGGATTGCTTGGAGCTTCATTGTACATTTCATCTCTGCATTTTGGAAAAGTAATAGGCCAGGGTTTTTAGCACGCCTTGGGATCCACGTGGCTCTTTTTTTTTATGATTTATTTCTCTCTGTGATTGTAATTTTACTGATTTTTCATGTATATCATCTTCTCTCTTATTTCTTCAAGTTAAACAAACAAGTAATAAAGGTGGAATTCATTAGATTTGTAGTGCTCTACCCTAAGTTTTGCTTAATACTCTATTTTTTCAACTGTTTGAAGAGGATTCCTAAAATATTCTTGCCCTCTTCAACTCCTCACCGGTCTGAGCTATCATTTTCATTCAATTCGAAGCATCAAAACGATTGCCTTCCTTGCCCCATTCAGATCTCTGCAAAAATTAGGCCTCATTTCCTAGACCTAAAATCTGCCCTTCCCTTTGATCCAACAAACACCTTCAAAATCAAATCCAACTCTCTTACATATATACCTAGCCTAAAATAAGCCTTTATTAAAGTCATCTCAAGCCTCACTGATCATTTTTTCCTGAGATTGACCATGAGAGAGCCCTCTCCCGATCTGGTAGGGCTAGCTACCAAATTAAGCATGGTTTGATGTTACCCTAGACTCTACCTTCTTCAACCTGAGGTATATTTAGGAAATAACACAGTAAATTGAAAAATACATAAGTGAATTGAATCATCAATTATAAAATTATACGCAAAATAGAGGTGATAAGTCATAACGTGATTTGACGGATCCTCTCCTGACTTACCCTCGAATTTCGGTATATCACTCGGCAACTTATGCAGCATTAGTGACCAATACGGATGATATAAAATTGGATCATTCATAAGGCGTGTCAAATTAGGTAAATCCAAAGTTGCAATAAATGGTAACTAATGGTTAGGGTAGCGAAAACCTTGAGTAACAAAAGCAATTCCGGGAGGGGGATACCTAGGATAACCGGGAATCAGATTTGCATTGGGAATGGTATAACCCCTCAGGAAACCAGGATTAACCAGACCAAAATGTGGTTGTTGAGGCTGTTGATAAGTATATCCAGGGTACATTTGATACTGATAAACTAGGTTTTGTGAAACGAGACCGAATTGATACTATCCCTGGTATGGTTGATATGTGAATTGCGGTTGAATCATGACAATCGTACTTGCAATGGCTTGTCCTGTAGGTATCTGGATTGAAGTTTGAACTATAGGTCATGACTGGGGTATAGAGACTTGAGGGATTTGCACGGATGTAGGGATAGAAGAAACTGGAGCTATAGATACTCCATAAACAGGTGTTATAGGTTGAACAGATGTTGCAGTAGTTGCAACAGTTTGAGGTGGAGTCTGAGGTGTACTAGGCCCAAACTTCTGAACATAACCAGGTGCAAGGATTTGAACAGTAGGTTGGACAAGTTGTTGGGTTGGACCAGAAACCAAAGGCTATCCAGGTTGAGTAGACAACTGCACATTAGGTTTCATAATCTATTGAATTTGGGAAAAATCGCACACCATATTTATGCTGGGGTATTGTCCCATAGAAGGTTGTATATATGAAGGACCATAACCTGGTTGAATGTAGGGTTGATAATTAAGTGGTAAATTTCCAACTCCTTGTACAAATGATTGACCAGAAGGCAGCTGAAAACCTTGAGTTGGGTACTGACAAGGTTGATGACCCTGAGGCACGTACTGAATCTGGGGTTGATAAGGACCTTGAGGAAAATACTGAGTCTAGGGCTGACCTTGGGGTATGTACTTCCTGAAGGTTGATAACCTTGAGGTATGTACTGTCCTTGAGGATGTTCTCGAAAATAATATTGTCCTACAATTTTTCTTGGGAAAAATTTACCCTGTAATCGCCCCCTAGGCGGTAATTGAATGCCTTGAGGTTGCCCCCCAGGCGGTAATTGAATGCATTGAGGTTTCCCCCCGGGCGGTAACTGGCCACCTTGACGTTGCCCCCCAGGCAGTAATTGACCACCTTGAGGTTTCCCCCGTGTGGTAACTAACCACCTTGAGGTTGAGGATTTGGAATATTACCAGAAATCATAAATATTTTCTCTGTGTTCGACGTTTTAGTTTTAATTCCATTAAGATTAAATGATAATACTTGTTCAATTGGTCGAGGAGATGCTCTTGAGAAAGTACCAGAAAGATCCTAATACCCCGAAGGAACAGAAGGACCACCGTGTAAAAATGCTTCTGGTGTTTGGGAAAAATCAATGACTCTCCTGCCATAATAGATGAAGGATAATAACCTCTGGGCGTAGGATGAAATGGAATTCGAGGTGTAGAAAATGAAAGACCCAGGTTTTCTAAAAAAAATTTCAAAGATATATACCAAGCGTCACTCCTAATCGGGTTGTAGAAAATGGATTCATGCTCCCTAAGATTCAAAGACTGAGGGGATTCGGGAAGAGATACCTCTTCGTCTGGACTAGCAATTTCTTCAATGGAAATGAGGCCAGATGGAAGATCTTCAGTAACAATATTTCTTACCCTAGGTGAGCCATGATTACTAGAAGTTGGAGTAATAAATCGTGAGGATGTTTCCAAAACAAAATTTGTTGGGAAAAATACTGAGAGGGGGGGTGAATCAGTATTTAGGGCATACTCAAAACTTTTCACTTTTTCTTACTTCTAAAACCCATATGCTACTTTCCTAATACATACTCGCATATATACGCAGATACCCTTTATGAAACACGCGTATACATAGAGATCTAATTATGCCATTAATTCTACACTTATATCATTCCATCATTCATTCATCATATGTTCAATAAACAGTAAACATGTGCAGTAAGAACAGAATAAACCATCACACATACGCATCACACATGAACACCAGGATTTTTAGGTGGAAACCCAAGTTGGGAGAAAACCACCGCTGCCATTGCTCAGCCTTCAATATTTTATTATAAAGAAAACATCTTACAACATATGTGCTAGCGCAGCCTCCTACGAGCACGCAGGCACCCACCTGCACTCGTTTACCAGCCTCTCCTGGAAGGGAGCTACGACCCCCTGCTCTCGTTTACCAGCCTCTCCTGGAAGGGAGCTACGACCCCCTCATCTCGTTTACTAGCCTCACTTGGAAGGGAGCTACAACCCCCTGACTGAAGGCTACAACCCTCAGCTCCACCATGGACAACGTTTCATAAATTTTCACACTGGATCCAAACAACTTCAATAGAGCACAACTTGCAGGCCTCGTTTCATCATACTTTCAGACTAGACCTACTCCACACATTTAAGCTCAAACTTAACAATTCAGACAACCCAGATCAGAAGGATTTATCATCAACAGATAGCAGTAACACAGCAGAACAGATCAGACATTTTATACTTCAGACTTTAGCAAGCCCTAGCTTTTCATACGCGTTTTCCTTTCACTGATCCCACGTATATACGCGTCTTATACCATACAAACCTGCGTATACTTCTGTACATATTACAGATTTAATTTCACTGCGCATATGCGCTTTCTCTTCAGTTAAGCTGCGTATATATGTGCTTCCTCTGCGGCGAACTAGCGTATGGTTCTTCAGACATTTAGGTCATTGCAATTCTTCAGAACAGATACATCACACAGATTTAACCCCTTACTTTAGACATATGTTCGCCTCATTTCAGATCTAATCATTCCACAAAACAGATCTAGATTCCCTTCTTCATCATTTTCTTCATTGCTGCATCAAACATTCAGATCTATCATTCAACTGTAACCCTTTTCATTCAGATATACTTCAGAGAGAAGTATTCATTCAAGCTCAGACATCTTGCACCCACACTCATGATTTGCATAATGAATTTCTTCTCCTTATATAGGTTTACCCTTTTTCAATACCACATGAGCTAAAACCACATTACTCCGTATGGTATTCTCGAGACGGGATCACATAGATGAATAATTACACAATACAATGGGTCAGCGCCCGTGTTACTCGGTTTTGTACTTTTTGCGCTTTTTTCCTAGCACGCAACTTGAACGTTATTTCCGGTGGCACACGCCACTTCTCTCAGACAAACCGCGTATGCCTTGAGACATACTCTTTTCATCATAGATCTAGCACATACTGAATTCCTTTCTTCATTACCTTCTGTACTCACTGTAGATACATCAGATTTATATCATTTAACAAGATCATCAAGACATATTCCATCAAGCACAACTTCATCAAGTAGGTTGCCATCATCTCCATCAAGTGGGTTGCCATCAAGGACAACACTCTGCATCATATTGCCAACAATCTCCCCCTTTGGACTTGATGGCAACCATGATGGTGTTTGATCACTACAATAGATAGATACATTAAAAATACAATGACACCATGTCACTCTCCCCATTTGTTTCCTTTATTCAAACACTGTGTCACTCTCCCCCTTTGACATCAAGGGCAAAGGGCGGATAAAAACCAACACAAGGTTTTTCTCCTCATGTAGAAGGAAGCATTCTGCAGATCTGATGTACACTAAAGTGACCAAGCTCCCCCTGAGCTCATGTTGAATCTTCAAACCTATTTTTCAATGAAGTACATGACTCTATGACCTTCCTATCACCAAAGACTCATACTTAAATCAGCATCCAAATCCTAAGTGGATTTACATATGAGACTTCAAGTACCAAATCAAGTGGGTTTACACATTGTGACTCAGCCCACCCAACCAAGTGGGTTTACATATTTTGACCCAACTGTTCACATCAAAGTGGTTTAAAATGAACAAGTCCTTACATGACTGAATATTACAATTTTACACCATAGGTTTCAACATGATCTTTTCATAAAATTACAAATATGAATTTTCATGACCAAAACCAGAAAGACCTCAAGAGAGATCATATCTCAGAACCATCATAATGCCAACAATGCATTATACTTCCGCAAGGCTAGGGCCTCCCCGAAATGTGCATCCAAACATCCTTTCCATATGACCAAGGCTCCTCCTTAGCTTGTGCAACCTGAACACTTTCAACAGCAACTCATCGTCAACAATCTCTGCAAGATCTGTCCTTATTTCTGAATTATAAGACTTTCATTTCAGCAACGAATACTCTTCATCAAAAAGCAAACATGACTCATCCCTAATTTTCAACATAAGAAACCATGTATCATTTCATTAGCATGAGTATAACCAGAATAATGCTAACAGTGCAATCATTAGCAGTCAAACTGATGCTCCCCCTGAACCTCTGCTCCTGATCTTTAGCTGTCATCCCAATTCTCTTATCATTAATGCATACGCGACTGTGTCTACTGGAACTCGCGTGTATACGCGACTTTTGTTCATCTAACTCGCGTATGGAAAGTGAAGCATAGAAATTTTCACATTCCTTCATCTACCCCTGAACTTGTCCTTCCTGTACCTGTCTTCTTCATATCATATGCTCTGTCATAAATACATATAACCAAAATAATCAAAACAGAACTGAAAAATGCTGACCCTAACCAAAAATGTCAGCAACTGTCCATACGCGGATTTCTGTGAAAATAATCACGTATATACGCGACTGTGTTTCTAGAAACTTGCGTATCCAATTTAATCTTCTGAAATTAAGCAGATTTGTTCTTCTGACTGGCAGAGACTACTCCCACCTTTTGTCTTAGATACTCGAATGCTTCCCTGGGTAGAGGTTTGGTAAAGATATCAGCAACTTGTTCTTTGGAGGGAACATACTCCAGCTCCACCTTTTGTTCAAGCACTTATTCACGTAAGAAGTGGTACTTGATGGGAATATGTTTGGTCTTCGAATGCATAACATGATTCTTTGAGATACTAACGGCACTTGTATTATCACACTTAATGGGGACAGGAGGTGTACATTTGATTTGAAAATATTGCAAGGTTTGCATCATCCAAAGGAGTTGAGTGCAACAAGATGCGGCAGCCACATATTCTGCTTCTGCTGTAGATACGAACAGAATTTTGTCACTTTCGAGCCAATGAGCCAAGATACCAATTTGGGCCCATATAGAATGTGCACCACCATCATGCTTTTCCAATCATCGTCACTTCGCCCAATCGCACCGTTGCAAGCATGAAGAGTAAGATTAGCATTTTTGATACCTTAGTCCAAAGTCTTGGAGTTCCTTGTAGACATTTGAAAATTCTTTGACAGCCTCAAGGTGAGACTTTGTTTGGATTAGCTTTGGAACTGCCCAAACAATCCCAACCACATGCATAATGTTCAGCCTAGTTGCATCTAGTCCCGTTGAGATAAAGTAGACTTCCTATCATAGATCTGTAATCTGGTTGGTTCACCATGGGAGAATCATCATGAGAACTGAGATTACATCCGGTTATCATTGGTGTACTTACAGGTTTGCACTCTTCCATGCCATACTTCTTCAGAATTTGCTTGAGGTATTTTTCTTGTGATAAGAATATACCATCTGCAGTTTGATGCACTTGCAAGCCAAGAAAGAATGTTAGTTCCCCAAGTAAAGACATTTCAAATTCTTGCTGCATGACAGAGGCAAATTTTTGACTCATAGATTCTTCGTTACTCCCAAAAATGATATCATCAACATATAAAACCACAATCAATAGTTTGTCATTTTCAACTTTTGTGTATAAGTTGTTATCAGCAGACCCCTTTGAAAATCCTTGTTGATGAAGATATTTTTCAAGATGACAATACCATGCCCTTGGAGCTTGTTTGAGACCATATAGAGCCTTTTTAAGTCTACAAACAAGATTTTCATCATTTCCCAAAATTAATCCTTCCGGTTGTTCTATATAAACTTCTTATTCTAGATCACCATTGAGAAAAGCAGATTTAACATCCATTTGATAAACTTTGATTTGTTGAAAACTTGAAAAAGCAAGAAACATTCTTATGGCTTCAAGTCTAGCTACAGGAGCAAAAGTTTCTTCAAATTCTATACCTTCTTGTTGAGTATACCTTTTGCAAACCAACTTGTATTGTTTGGCAACATCCCAGCTCTTGTTCGATCAGTTCTTGAAAATCCACTTAGTTCCAATGACATTTTTATCATGTGGTCTTGGTACCAATTCCCAAGTGTCATTTTTTTCAATTTGATCAAGCTCTTCATTCATGGCTTGCTTCCAACATTCATCCTTGCTAGCTTGATTGATATTGTGTGGTTCAATTGTGGATAGAAGTGCCAGATGACTAGAAGATCCTACAAGAGTTCTCCTTGTTCGTACACCTGATTCCTTGTCTCCTAAAATTTGAGATTCAGGATGATTCTTTTGAACATATCTGGATGGAGCCCTTTTAGATAAATCATCTTTAGGTTTTTCATTGGATCCACTGTCTATTTCATTTCTATTTGATGTAGAAGGACAAAATTCACCATCATCTTCTTCTGTTGTTTGTTTTTCTTCTTTAGGGGCTGTAGGAGACTCATAAATAACAACATCAATACATTCAACAATATTTCGAAGCCTTTTATTGTAACATTTGTATGCTCTGCTTGTAGATGAGTAACGAAGAAGTATTCCTTCATCTGATCTAGGTTCAAACTTGCCAAGCTTTTTATCATTATTTTTGATAAAGCATTTGCTCTCAAAAACTCTAAAATGCTTTACGAGGGAGAATTACCATACCGCAGTTCATATGGATTTTTATCACTATTTACCCGAACATGTGCCTTGTTGAGAACAAGTTGCTTTCGTATGTGTCGCTTCTCCCGTAAAGTGTCAGTGTTCCAAAATCAGCAAGCATAGCTCTGGCCATTTGAACAATTGTTCTATTCATTCTTTCCGCTACACCATTTTGTTGTGGAGTGCCTGCTACAGAGAACTGTCTTTTAATGCCATGTTGTTCACAAAATTCAAAGAATTCATTTGATGAATATTCTCCTCCTCGATCATATCTAAGACACTTGATTTTTAGATCTAATTCATTTTCTGCCAATGCTTTGAAGCTCTGAAATTTTTCAAGTGCTTGATCTTTGTGTTTAATGAACCCGATCCAACACATTCTAGAGTAGTCATCAATAAATAAGATATAGTATTCTTCCCCACGTAATGACTTTTTCCTCATAGGTCCACAGATATCAGTGTGAATGAGTTCAAGAGGTTTACTTGATGATCCTTCTTTGGCATTAAATCGTACTCTGGTCTGCTTACCGAATTGACAAGATTTGCATATGATACTTTCTGGTAGATTAATATTGGGAAGACCATGAACAGCTTGAAGTCTGCTTGCTTTGTTGATTTGAGAGAAGCTCAGATGCCCCAGCCTTCTATTCCATAGCCAATTTTCTGAAGAATTTCTCAAGTAACATTGATCTTTGCAGTTATTCAGTACATACAGGTTGCTTGGATTTCTTTTCCCTTTTATAATAATTTTACCTGTATCAAGATCACGAACCACACATTCTTTTGAACTAAAAACAACTTCTGTTCCTTGATCGCACATTTGACTTACACTTAACAGGTTATGCCTTAATCCATCCACATACATGACATCATTAGCCTTCACCTTTTCTTTTAGAAACACTGACCCTTTTCCTTTAATTACAGCAGGAGTCTCATTTCCAAATGTAACTTTCTTTTCCTTTTCTAGAGCATTATATGAAAGAATTTTTCTTTTGTCACCTGTCATGTTTCTTGAGCACCCACTATCAATGTACCATTGATTTTCTTCACCTTCTACAAATAACGCTATCCCACAATTTTCAACCGGTATTTCTTTCTTTTTCCACTCTTTAGAGCTTGAGGGAACATGTTCTTTTGGCTGGACCTTGCTCCTGCATTCAGATTCTTCATGACCAAAGTTATTGCAATAAGTACATTCAACTTCATTTTGAAGAGGAGAAAAGTTGTTATAGGTGCTCTTCTTAGGTTCAATATTCATCCTTTTCTTTATTGCTTCTCTTGTCATGATGGTTTTATATGCAACACATTGAACAGCTTTATGACCAAAATTGTGACATGAGAAACATTGTCCATTGAAGTAGAAATTTCTGCGATCATGAAATATTCTATTTGAATTTACCTGTTGGTTGTAGCTTCTTTGAAAGAACTCCCTGTTAGTGTTCCTTGAATTGAGATGATCATGCTTTACCTGTAAAGATCCTTTGTTCCCTTGCTGAGTGGCTGAATGTAGAGAACCAATTGTGGCTGCTTTCAGATAATTTGGTGCTGAAGTCTGGGAAGATTCCCCAGTATATCCAAGACCTGTTTTTATAAGAGGAGACCGTTGTACCTTGATAATATCATCTAAGGTTTCTAAACCTTTAGCAAATCTAAGATTGAGAGATTTCACTTTCTCATTATCTTTCCTTAGACTTACTACTTCACACTCCAATTCCTCAATGCGTTTTTCTTTTGCTTCAAGCTGATTTTCAAGAGTCTCTATGATTATGTTCTTTTCTTCTAGGCTTACTTTGAGTTGATTGTTTTCTTCAAGAAAATCATTGTCTTCTAGAGCATCCTCAAAAGTATCCTTTTCTTCTCTAGTTTCTTTTGTCATGAGCAGTCTAATATCTTGTTCACATTCTTCCTCACTATCAGATAACCCATCAGTGTCTTCATTAATATAGTAACTTTTTCTTGCGCTAGATCGATTCTTATTCCGTCTTGCTACTTCTTTCCCTTTAGCAGATGTTTCTTTATAAGGACATTTTGCAGCATAATGAACAACTCTTCCACAATCAAAACATTTTAACTGAAGCTTACCTTTGAATCTTCCGGTTCCTAGTTGGAGTCTTCTCACAAAATTTGCTTCTTCTTCTTCTTCAGATATATAGCTGGATTCCTTGACAACTTCCTTTTCTTTTCCTTTTGCAGACACCTTAAAAGTAGCTTCTTTGATTTGAGAAGGACCTCCTTGTCTCATTTCAAAAGCAGTCAGGATACCATGTAATTGAACAACAGTAAGAGTTTGCAGATCTTTCCTTTCTTCAATAGCTGAAACTTTAGAGTCAAATTTTGAAGTCAAAGATCTTAAGAATTTTTCCACCAGAGTAGTATCGGCCATGGTTTCACCCAAATTTCTCATTCGATTTACAATATCATCAAGATGTAAAAAGAAACTGGCAATACTTTCATCACTATGCATCCTTAAATTTTCATATTCAATTCTGAGAGTTTGGAGTTTTTCACTTTTTACCTTTGTATCTCCTTCATAGCTCAGAATGACTTTGTCCCATATTTCTTTTGCTGGATTTAGCTGCATCACCTTAGCAAATTATAGTTCAGACATGCTTCCTAATAAGACATTCACTGCTTTGGCATTGATTTCATACTTCTTCCTTTCAGCCGCATCAGTAGGAATACTTGCCGGATATTGATAGCCTTCTTCCATGATTTCCCATACTTCTGCACCAAGAATTTTAAGATATGCTTTTGTTCATACCTTCCAGAATATCGGATTGCTTCCATTAAATAGTGGTGGCTTTAGAGACATTACTCCTTCATGACTTCCCATTGCGACTGATCTCCTTCAATCGATTAAGCTTCTGCAGAAGAACCTCCTCTGATACCAATTGTTGGGAAAAATACTGAGAGGGGGGGTGAATCAGTATTTAGGGCATACTCAAAACTTTTCACTTTTTCTTACTTCTAAAACCCATACGCTACATTCGTGATACATAGTCACGTATATACACAAATACCCTTTATGAAACGCGCGTATACATAGAGATCTAATTATGCCATTAATTCTACACTTATCTCATTCCATCATTCATTCATCATATGTTCAATAAACAGTAAACATGTGCAGTAAGAACAGAATAAACCATCACACATAAGCATCACACATGAACACCAAGATTTTTAGGTGGAAACCCAAGTCGGGAGAAAACCACCGCTGCCATTGCTCAGCCTTCAATATTTTATTATAAAGAAAACATCTTACAACATATGTGCTGGCACAGCCTCCATCAAAGATGCAGTAACTCACCGCGCTCGCTACCAACCTCTCCCCGGAAGGGAGCTACGACCCCCGCCTCTCGCTTACTAGCCTCCCCTGGAGGGAGCTACGACCCCTCATCTCCCCGCTTACCCGCCACTCCGGAAGGGAGCTACAACCCCCTGACTGAAGGCTACAACCCTCAGCTCCACCATGGACCACGTTTCATCAATTTTCACATTGGATCCAAACAACTTCAATAGAGCACAACTTGCAGGCCTCGTTTCATCATATTTTTAGACTGGACCTACTCCACACATTTAAGCTCAAACTTAACAATTCAGACAACCCAGATCAGAAGGATTTATCATCAACAGATAGCAGTAACACAAAAGAACATATCAGACATTTTATACTTCAGACTTCAGCAAGCCCTAACTTTTCATACGCGTTTTCCTTTCACTGATCCCGCGTATATATGCGTCTTCTACGATACAAACCTGCGTATACTTCTGTACATATTACAGAGTTAATTTCACTGCGCATACGCGCTTTCTCTTTAGTTAAGCCGCGTATATAAGTGCTTCCTCTGCGGCGAACTAGCGTATGGTTCTTCAGACATTTAGGTCATTGCAATTCTTCAGAACAGATACATCACACAGATTTAACCCTTTACTTCAGACATATGTTCGCCTCATTTCAGATCTAATCATTCCACAAAATAGATCTAGAAGATACAAATACATTTCAGATCTAGATTCCCTTCTTCATCATTTTCTTCATTGGTGCATCATACATTCAGATCTATCATTCAACTATAACCCTTTTCATTCAGATATACTTCAGAGAGAACTATTCATTCAAGCTCATACATCTTGCACCCACACTCATGATTTGCATAATGAATTTCTTCTCCTTATATAGGTTTACCCTTTTTCAATACCATGAGCCAAAACCACATTACTTCCGATGGTATTCCTGGATGGGGTCACATAGAGGAATCATTACTCAATACAATGGGTCAATACCATGGTGGTTACCCCTGGTTTTGTACTTTTTGAGCGCTTTTTCCCATACGCGACTTGGAACATTATTTCCCGCGTGCATACGCGACTTCTCCTAGAAAAATCTGCGTATTCCTTGAGACATACTATTTTCATCATAGATCTAGCACATACTGAATTCCTTTCTTCATTACCTTCTGTACTCACTGTAGATAGATCAGATTTACATCATTTAACAAGATCATCAAGACGTATTCCATCAAGCACAACTTCATCAAGTAGGTTGCCATCATCTTCATCAAGTGGGTCGCCATCAAGGACAACACTCTGCATCATATTGCCAACAAAATTTTTAGTGTCAGGTTTGGAAATTTCAGGTTCTTCAGCTAGTTCACTGGAAGGAGAAATACTACCAGTAAATTTGGAAACTAAAATCGGTTCTTGAATGTGTTTTGTCATGGGTATTTGATGATCATGATGAACAACTATAGATTAAATTCCAATTTCTGTTGATCTAATTCTATCGCTACTAGATGATACTAGAGCACATAGCCCTTCAAGCTGACTTGGTGTATACTTAGGGGGCTTCCCCTAAAGTCTCCGGGATTGTCTTCGTAATTATACCATGATTAAATATTAATCAATCACATGCAAACAAAGAAAATTTCAATAAAAACACCTAAAGTATCTAAAGAAAAAAATAGCTGAATCACATGCCTAAAAATCTAAGAGTTTAAACCACGCACAAAAAGTAACTTCCCTCACTAAAAACACTAGTTGGTGATGAAATCCAACTTAGTAGAAATTTAATACACAAAGGGCGGTTGGAACAGTTACCTCAACAACCTGCTTAATGAAACAGACAGGCACAAGTTTCTTCACAAAACCATCTCGAGTGAAGAGAACTCCCCAGAGAGTCCAAGTGAGTCTAGTCACATCTGCTCTAGGTACAGTGAGATCTTTCCTTCACCGTCACCTTAGGAAATAATCTTAAGCTTATGGACACTAAGGTTACCAACAGTAATAAATACAACTAGGGGAACAGTCTACGATCTGATTCCACACACAAGGGCAGAGTAACAAAGCTTAATCCCCTTTAAGGCTCCTCGACATGGTCAATCCGAGGTTTACCGACAAGTCACCCTAGGCTCCTCGACAATGGTTAATCCGAGGTTTACCGTTTGTAATGAGCGTAAATCTTCTATCTTTCCCAATGAAACAAAATTCATTCTCTCAAACGTTTGGACATGATCTCGTGATTAAATCCTTTAAGAGAAGCTTCCCAGATTGTACCAATTACAATTGGATTTATTTCCTACCCTAAGATTTATCTACTTGTTTGTTTTTACTATCTTGGAGAGTTAATTACTCCCTACTCCAAGATACTAGCCTATGTTATATTGGTGATAAGAGCCCTAGAAATAAAAAGATTACTAGATCAATTTTAATTAAGCGTTGTTTTTATGGGTTGTTCTTTAAGTTAATAGGTATGGAAATGAAACTTTGATGGTGTGAAGAATCGACTTCCAAAAACACTAAAAAATGCACCTAAAAATGATAATCAATTCGTTTTTCTTTGAATGAAATTCTAGCTAAAAAAAGAGTTTGAGAATGCAATTATTTTAAGAGACAATTCTTTCTTTGAACATGAAGAATAAACGAAAGAAAATCTTTTTGTTTTTTTAGTAAGAACTCAAAATGAGACAAATAATCAATGCTCACAATAAATCCCTTTCACTTTCAAGACTTGAAACTACAAAAAACAACTTTCCTTAAAGAGAAATCTACAAGTTCTAAAAAACACTCAAAGCTATAAAAAACTAATTTTGAGATCTACAAACTTTAAAAATCTAATTGAATAAAATCTTTAATTTTTTTTTGAAAATGTTTTACTTAGTTGTTTAGTAAACTAAGGATTCATTTGTCCATAATAAAAAACAAATCAAAAAACATCTAGATATGTTTCCTTTTGTAAAAATGAAATTCAAAACTTATAACAAAGTTTGTTCAAAGATTTGCAAAGAGACAACTAGATCTATTTCTCAAGAAAGGATGGATTTCACAACCAAGCCAGACTCATCAAGAAGACAAAAAGACCAGTGTGATCTGAGGTATTTCAAGCTTCCAATCTTTGAGTCACTACAGAGACCAAGTGAAAAGCAATCCAGGTATGCAAAACTTCTAGAAAATCACCCAAAACACAAATATTGTTGGAACTCACTCACAAGAGGATTTTGACAGGAACAATACAGATCTGGGAAAATACTAGAAACCCTAAATCAAATTAAACATAAATTGGAAAGAGAAATCTAAAGTTTTTTAAAAGTTTTAACAGGGTCCACAGGCCCCAGAAGTAACAAGTGAGGTCCCGCACTGGTTACTTAAGGAAAGTGTGAAACTTCCCGCACTGTGCAAGAAAACAAAGTGCGGTCCCTAGAAAAGTTCAATAAAAACACAAAATACTTCAAAATTTTTAAAATCAAAGTAAAGCTAAGCTACCCAAGCAAGTATCCATAAAAAAAAAACCAGAAAAAATCATTTTCTCGAGTCAAAACAAAGGAAAACCAAAAAAAAAGAATCCATCCCCAGTGGAGTCGCCAATTTTTCGACCGGATAAATCAATCTTGCAGACAAGATTGATCTCCCTAGTACCAAAAGGTAATCTAGCAACAAACAGCCAAATAAACCTATCTTTCTCTAGACTTATGTGATTTAGAAAAGAATACTATAAAAGTGTTAAGGTCTTACCGTAGATCCAATCCTTGTTCGAAATTGTTGTCCCTCGGTCACTTGAAGGAGTTATCTTTATAGACCTGCAGTCACAAAAAATGAAAACATTAAATAACACCTGTATAGTAAATATTATAAATCATGCCTATCATGGTGATCAAGGAATCCATGAAATAAACAGTTAATTAACAACTTATTGAGAAAAATGAATTCATTTGTATTAACTTTGAATAAAGAAAACCTTACAACCTTAGCCTTGATGTTGAACAGGGCTTCCCAGGGTCTGAAGTAGGAATATCCTCTACTCTGACAATCCTTTCACTCTTCCAACCGAGACAGATAGAGGTATGTGATCTCTCCTCACAAAAATCTCAGTTAAATGAGTCTGAATCCCAACAACACTTAACCTCAAATAATTCTAAAGCTTGAACTCCCCTTGAGGCTACCCAATGCCTCTTTTTATAGTGCAAAAGAGGAGGTTTCAGTTCCAAATATGAAGGGATAGAATCCTCCTTCAAAGGGATAAGCTCCTAACATCAAGGGGTTAGCTCCTTAAGGTAAGGGATACATGAACCTCAAAAGAGCGGTTCTGCCACCCCAAGATTCCTTCCAGAGGCTTCTAGAATTTACTGAAAGTGAGATTTTTTTAGTTTACTGGTGCCTTTTTAATATTTTATAGGGGTCCGTACCCATAACATAGAGAAACTGCATTCAGGTATGCAGGAGTCATGAACAGTAGGTGCAGGACCGCAGGCAAGACAAAGAGAAAGTACAATACTAGAGTTAAGGAGATTTTTAAGAACTTTTCTCTTATTTTCAAGGCTTGACATGAGGAACTAATGTGTTAGACTTGAAAAGGAGGAAGTATGAGTGATAATGAGCTCATACAAATAGCAGAATGTCAAGATGACAATTTTTAGTGCAAAAATTACCCAAGTTGCCGAGGACAGATTCCTGGTACTACGGGAGGCACCATCCGTGAAACCAACAAAAGGAGCAATAGAAATATGCACAATCAGGAATACCCAATCAGCATAAATATTATTACAAATCACACCACACCACAATGCACAAAAAAATGAAATCACTCACTTATTTACACACACACCACACTAGAATAACTCAAGCGTAGTACTTCTTGAGGTATAGCCCATTTCTATGTTGTGCCAGAGTAATACTTTCGTAGTCGATTAGCTCATAGGCCCTATTTTTTAATACTCGTTTTACGATATAGGGCCCATGACACATGGTTTGGAATTTTCCTGCTCCAATTTTATCATGTGCTTGGTCATATAAGAGGATGAGGTCCCCTTAGATGAAAGAACGTGGAGAAACCGATTGATCAAAATGAGCTTTAACCCGCTTTTTATATGCTTCGATAATCAAAGTAGCCAAGCGGTGGGTTTCATCCAGTCATTCCAAATACAAGATATGTTCTTCCTTCGGGGAAGTGTCGAGTAGTAATTCCACAGCCAATTTTAGAGAAGGAATTTCACATTCAACTGGGAGAGTCACTTCTAGATCACACACCAACTGGAATGGTGTGAATCCAGTCGCGCTATTTACTAACATTCGATAAGCCGAGAGATCTGAGAATAATTGGAGATGCCAGTTGGATTTGTGGATACCAATCATTCGTTGAAGCATCGTGACCAATACTTTGTTCACGACCTCAACTTGGCCATTCGCCTGGGGGTAGTATGGCGTTGAGCTATCATGACTAAAGCCCAACTTTGATGTCAGCTCTGCCATCATGTAATCCCAAAAATGAGTGCCATGATTGGTGAAAATAGCCTGAGGGACTCTGAAATGCATAATAACATGGATGAAAATGAATTGAGCGGCTGTCTTACCATCGGCAGCTAATGTAGGCATCGCTTCGGCCCACTTAGTGAAGCAGTCCACGACAACGATTATATAAGCATGCCCCCTGACCGAGTGAGGGTTACATGTCATAAAATCTATGCCCCATTCATAAAAATGGCCTATGGTAATGACAGGATGAAAAGGTAGGGGTGGCGCATGCATCTTGCGCTGAAAGACCTAGCACACATGACATTTTCGAACTGCAACAATACAGTCTTTGAATATAGATGGCCAGAAGTAACCCGCATGCAGAATCTTCTGGGTGGTAGCATATCCGGATATATGACCACCACAGGCACCACTGTGACAGTCATTCAAGACTTTTTCAGCCTCTTCTAGGTTCAAGAATCGGTGGAGCACAGAATAACCTCCGACATGATACAAGGTATCTCCTACAATGCATTATGGTTGAGATTGATGCTGAGCGCGACATTGAGTATATTTTATCAACTAGGACCAGAACGTGGGTGTTTGAGGGTACACGATGATGTCACCATACCATGGATCATGAGTGCTAATACGAAAGAGTGTTTCATCCGGAATATGATCCTCAGATTGTGATGGAACAAAGTCTGTGAGGAGAGAGTAGATAAGATCGGAAAAAACCAATTATTTCATCGATTTAGTAGTGGTGAACTCAAAATTGAACTCCTGAAGGATGAAAATCCATTTCGAGTACTTTTCCCCTAGCAATTATCGAGACAAGATTTATGTCATGGGGTTGTAGTCAGAAGTCACGGTTACTGTACGCAACAAGATGTAATGGCAGAACTGTTGAACAGCTTGGACGGCGACAAGCGCCAATTTCTCGACATGGGCATAGCGCGTTTCAGTGTCGAGAATATTCCGAGATAGATAGTAAACTACGTGTTCATTTCCATCGTCGTCATCCTGTACTAGAACCATAGCTATCGTGCTAAATGCAGCAACCAAATAAAAGGTAAAATCGTGATGATAGTTGGGAGGACGTATTAACGGAGCGTTGATGAGCAACATCTTAAGTTTATCAAAATATTGCTGGGCAATCTTGTCCCAATGGAAGGGAACGTCCTGTTTCAAAAGTCATGTAAACCCCTTGGCCACTTCCGCATAGTTTGGAATAAAGTGCCGTAAAAAGTTGGCTTTTCCCTGTAGACTCTGAAGTTGATGTAACGAGGAGGGGGATGGGAGGTTAATGATGGCCTCGACCTTGAGGGGGTCGAGGCGAATTCCGTCTTTGGAGACGATGAATCCCAAAAGACGACAAGAATCCACGTAGAAGACACACTTGTGAGGATTGAGCATAATATTGTAACGTCTGCAGCAGAGGAAAATATGGCGGAGGTGTTCAAGATGGTCCTCACGCCGAGCTGAATGGGCCGGAAAATCGTCCAAATATGGCTAAAAAATGTGACGTATGTCATAAAAATCATAGGAAATAGCACGCTGGAAAGTGGCTCTAGTTTTTTTTAATCCGAACGGGAGCTTGTTGTAAGCAAAAGTGCCCCATAGACAGATAAAGGCGATCTTATGTTGATTAACGGGTAAAATATTAATTTTGTTGTACCCCGAGAAGCCGTCCATAAGGGAATAAATATCACTCCCAGCGCAGTCATCGATGATCTGATCTATAAAGGGAGTGGGGTAGTTTTCCTTAGGACAGGCCTGATTGATATCTCGGTAATCAACACAAACACATATAGTGCCCTGCTTCTTATCTACAGGGACGATATTTGAAACCCATTTTTTGAGGGGAATAGGATATGTGAAGCTCGCGTTAAGAAGTTTTTCAACTTATGCTTTTATAGTTGCGGCCTTTCAGGGATGGACTGGGCATAGATGCTGACACATGGGCTTCACAATTGGATAGGTGGGAATCTCATGCACGAATATACTAGGATCAATCCTAGGCATCTCCTCATAGGCCATGCGAAAATATCTCTGAATTCACGAAAAATTTCTGTATAAACTTGTATATCTTCGGGAGAACAAGTAACTCCCACATGAATGTTCTCGACTACCCCTGGTTTAACAAAGATGACGATAGGCATATTTTGTGTAATTTTACTTAGATTTCCCTCCAAAAGAACCTCATGAGTTAATATCGGTGTTTGGAGAGGCGGAGTGGGAACCTGAGATGCGAAGCACTCCATACAATCAGATATTACCCCCAGGCTAGGCATGAACGATGAACGATGATGTCCATCGCTCCATGATAGATCTTTGAGAGACATCATTTCAATGATAGCTTCATTAGAAGGGAAGAATTATCTTAGAGTATCAGGCGAATCTTCATCGTCGAGCCAAGGGGATTGAGAATATACATCTAGAGCCATGCTCAAAGGAGCATGTTTAGGAGGAGGAGGATCTGACGTAGCAACGATTTCTCAATAATTAATCTCAACTAGAGTCAAAGGCATCGATTCTCTAAAAGAGGTCACCTGCTTAGGTGAAGGGATGATCCAAGGGTCGTCTGACCTAGAGATCATGTTAACTTGAATGGTGTGCGGTGGTGGCGTGGGAAAAATACCCATGAGGATAGGGTCCTTGAAAATATCGGGTCCTATACTTTCAGGGGGATTGGGGATCTGATCCACGTATGGTACGTTGTTCTTGGAGGATGAGGTGAAGAAATACAACTGATCGATAGTGATGATCTTGCCCTCATGAAGAAACTTCAAAAGCCAGAAGAGGGTGGATGGAATGCATAACATAGCGTGAGTCCAGCTGCGACCAAGAATAATATTGTAGTTGAGCTTGGTATCAACCACTTCTACTTCCATGTTAACTTTCTTACCCTGTAATGTGATCTGTAAACTCTCGAGAACACTCAAGGGTTTTTATTCCTGACCATAAAATGCCTCTAGGGCATTAGGGGATGAAGTAAGAGCTGGAGAGCCAATGGCCTTCCAGCAGGCAGATGACATAACACAAGTGGAAGCACCTTCGTCCACAACAGCTCTATGGATGTTGAGGTCGTTGATATCGACTTTTATAACAAGAGAAATTTGATGCAGAAGTCAGGGGACAAAATTTTCCAGGTCGAAGGTGAGAAGACTAGAATCGGCAGGATCGATTCCATCAATTGTGGACAACAAATCTTTTCGTTGTGATGGGAAACTTTGAAGCACTTCCAACATAGACATTGCAGAAGGTGCCTGTGCCAAATCCTCAACAATGCTATAGTGCTGAGCGGCATGAGCGTTTGGATTATAGGAATATTTTCGTAGAACACCTTTGGAAGGTGGCCTTACAATGGGTTCAGCACTCGGCTTCTCGATTTCTAAAGGACTAGAGACAGGTGGGGGGGTGGGCCATCAATGACTTCTTCCTAGCTGCCTGGCGTGATCCAGCATAATCCTTTAAATGAGTATAAATTGAGACAGGTGCAACACCATTCATCATAAATACTTGTGACCCAAATGGTACAATGATGAAGGCTATTTGACCATCTAGGTTTGTTGAGATGGGAAGGGTTCCTTAAGAACTATCAAAGTCCCTTTGGAGCCTTTCAGAAGTTGACTAACTTCAGATCGTCGGGGACAATTTTTGGTATAATGGTCTCCTTCACAGATAAGGCAGGGGTACTTCGGTTTACATTGGGAACCATCATTAGCACGAGCTTTGGAAGACTATGGTTTTGGGGCATCAAGTTTTGATTTTCCTTTACCCTTATTCTTTCCTTTGGAGGCCTTTTTCGCAGGATTGGCCTGAATGGCGTTGACCTCCGCAGTCTTACCAGAATCTGGAGGGGTAGGAAGAGAAGAATTATTGGAAGAATTTGACTTCTGCTTCCCATTAGAGGACTTCCAAGAAGTCTGAGAGACGGAACCAATGACACCATCCACCGATGGGATAGCTAGTGCCTTAGAGGTCCCTGGCCGTGGGGCACCAATAAAGATATCATATAGCGTGCCAGATTGAGAGTACACCAGATCAAGGTCTGGGCATGAGCGATGGCTTGTTCTTCGGTCACACATGCCCCCATAGCAATATATTGAGCGATCTTGTTAACAAAGGAGGTAGTGAACCAATGAGTTAGAAGCTGATCAATTATATCAAACTTGATCAGTCAACGACAATGTCGCCACTCACGAATATGATCTGATATGTGAGTGGCTTTATCCTACTTGAGGGAAGCGAGGAGATGCGTCCCAGCTTCATAATGAACTAGTAACTAAAAATACGTCAGAAAATCCATAGCGAGAGTATTAAAATTTTGAAATATACCGCGAGGTAATTTGATGTACCACTTAGTAGCACCACCAGTAAGAGTGTGTTGGAAAAGACGTAGACGAATCGAATCATCCACCCAAGAGTTTGAGGAACACCACATATGGTAGGTCATGACGTGATTTTGGGGGTCCTCTCTAGCTTTACCCTCAAATTTAGGACAGTCACCAAGCACCTTGGTTAGAACTGGAGGCCAATAAGGATTGTGAAGAATCATATCATTGTTCAGTTTAGATACATCTGAAAATTTCAACGTGGCAAGGAAAGGCAACTGAGGATTGAACGGCATGTCGGGTCCCTGATAAGGACTCGTACCTGTACTCCACCCTGGTTGAGCATAACTTTTCTCCCATTGGTTTTGTCCTGGAGGATTCTGACCGTAGGGGGTATAAGCCGTGTAATTAGATTGATACAGTTGCTAATAACCACTGTAAGGGGGTTGATAACCAGGGTATGGACCCTGATTATATGTAGGCCCCGTTTGAGCAGTATATGGATTTGACTGCTGAGTATAGGTATAGCCTGGCTGTTGAACGTAATAACCAGAATCTTGGGGCGGGTTGTAAACCGGTCGAGTTTGACCTTGAATATAATAACCGCCTTAGGGTCGAGCAGGTTGTTGGTAACTGGGGCCCTGCTGAGCCTGATGAGTTGGGCGCACAAGCAGATTCAGCTATGGCATAGAGTAAATTGGCTGTTGAGCGGGGTTGACTGGATGTGCAGGTTGGCCTGGTTGAACAGGTTGACCTGGCTGAGTGGGCTACCCTGGTTGAATAGGTTGACCCAGGTGAGCAGGTTGTCCTGGTTGAACAGTTTGACCTGGCTGATGAAGGATACCACGCTGCCCCGGATGAGCCGATTGGCCTAGTGGCAGAATAGGGCCAGGATGTGTCTGATAACTAGTTTTACCTGTAACAGGACCATAAGATGGTCCTAGTTGTGCAACATTTGACAGATGGGAAACTGAGTTTGTTGAGGTTGCACCATACATTGGGAAGGGTGGATTTTCCCCCCAGGACCGTACAATGGTCCTAGTTGATACCACAGTTGACCTGTGGGCCCTTGAGGTTGCCCTGGTTGGGCCATAGGGTGAGGATATATAGGTTGACCTTAAGGGTTGTAGGACTGCCCTTGCAGACCGTATAACAACCCCTGCTGGCCTGAAGGTTGGCCCTGTAAGGGTTGTCTTTGTAGGTAATATAGATAACCAGGTTGGCCCAAAGGTTGTCCCTGAAAGTGTTGTCCTTGCAAGTTGGAAGGTTGCCCAGCCTAGGTAGACAGAAAACCTTGAACATACTGATAAGCCTCTGGAGCAGAAAAGCATAGAGGATTTCCTTTCTCATCATACTAATATGGAAAACCATAAATGGGGGTACCATCAACTCCATAATGGGAAAAATAAGGATATTTGGGATCTTGGGAGGACTGACCAACCTTGGAGTTTGACTGTTGTAGAGACAACTGATACTCCTCAGGAGAGATGTTCTCTGGAATAGTAGATGCCATGTGAACGTCTTCAAGAAGTGATGAGGTCCTTGTGGACTGAGTAGTAACAGTGGGCGTAGATGCAGCTACGCAGATAGTAGGCCTAACAGGTACCAATGTGACCTGAGGAGATGACGTGAGGGGTGTCCTTGGAGGCATCCATAAAAAAAGAATAACCGGCCTCGTAGACGAAGTGGATACTCCCATGGAGGCCACAGCGGCCACAATCTGAGTTAAGGATCTAGAGCCCGCTGGAAGCGAAGGACCAGGCGAAGACAACATAGAAGACTTGGGGTTTTTTTCTAGGAAAATCTGGTAATCTTCACCATATGTGGGAATTTTCTCACTAGGAAAAGGACTGCGTGAGTCCATATCTGACCCTGCCGCTAGATCTTCTAAAAGACGGCGAGGACTAGGAGGTATAACAACAGCTGAAAAAGGGTGATCCCAATGTAAGAGGAGGGAAATATTCCCTTACTCCAAATCCAAACCAAGTGTTGGATAAGGGCCAATTGAACTCAACTGGTCCACCAAAGGGAAGCTCAGATAGAACTGGTCCCCCGTCGGGAAACTTGGAGACAATAGGCTACTGAGGTTCAGCAGAGGACTAAGAGACCTCTGATGAATTGTCTGTGTAAGGAATACCAGTAGACAAAACTGAAGGTTCAGCCACTGTGATAGTAACAAAAAGAGGAAGAGATCAAAACAAAAGCACACGGGCAAAACCAAGGAGAACAATCAAATGGCCAACAAGCAAACTCTAAAATGGCGTGTGATCGCAGGTGATTAATTTTACCACATTGAAACTTAGAAACTTTACCGTTTCATGTTTTAAGAGTCGAGAAATGGATAAAAGGGGACTCTATCTCTTTCAGTTTGGAAACAAGCATGAAAGGAAAAGTGCTTGATGATCCTTTCAAATTTAATGAGTCAGAAAATATCAAAATGACTAATCTGGAAATCTAGGCAAAAGGGTGTACCAGATATCCATGAACTGCAATATACACCTTGGTTCAAAAACAAAAGAGAAATCAACCAAGGACTTGACGTACGTGCAGGAAATATCCCTGAATGTTGTGTCCAGTGTATCATGGGTATAAGGCTGCAGAATCGGATTCCTACGAATAAAGGATAGCAAACTAGTGGGGTCTCCCTTTATATACACGAGGGTATGGGGAGCACAAGTCCATACTAGTGCTTTCTAAAACCAAGAGGCGAATGACAGCTACTAGGTTTAATGACGCCAGAACACGTCTCTACCTGGACCTTTAGATATTTCATTAATTTTTCAATGCTTCCTTAAGGTAAATTGAATAAATTTTAGAGTTGATCTTCAATTATGTTTCAATTTCAGGCCCTACTGAATTTTATGTCTCAAAACTCCTCTAAATGCACACTACATGCCACAATATATCACTTTTCTCAATGAATAGCTAACTACTTGAAGGTTGAGATCTTTTAAAACAATAACAAAATGATCACAAAAAAACCACTACCATATCTAATGCACGCTAATGAAACTAAAAGCTTTTCCTTTAGATTTATATAACACTAATAACGGAGAAATTTTTTCAATTTAAACTAACTAATCAAAAGCAAAAGACTTGGTTTATTATTTTCAATGTTTAAGAGCGAGATGCACTAAACGAAATGAAAAATAATAAAGAGAACAATTTGAGAAATGATAGCGAAAAAGTAAAGACAAGCAAGTTCATTCAATACAAAATACACAATAAGACCTCAAACTAATGGAGAAATCCCTCAAATCAAAGAGGAATCCCAAAGACTCATACAAACCATGTAATCTAGGCTCGAAATGAGACAAAGCAAAACTCGAAGGAGAAAGAGAAAAGTCACTCAAATAACACAATAACATAATGGAAAACTACCAAATGAATGAAAGGAAGAAAAAACAAAGTTGACTAAACAAATGAAAACCAAAAACTCCCATGGGAGGCTCAGCACACAATAGCACCTAGATGTCCTAAGGCTAGGATGTAAATCCGATAGTAGGGAGCAAAAAACAGGAGGATGGAGGTCACACACAGTCAACCAAGACTTCAGGGTACTTAGGAAGTCAGAAAAATAACACCAAAACCATAAATCAAGATCAGAAGGCTCAGAAACAAGCAAACCCTAGCACCACATAGGATTGGCGCGATTGTCTGGCTGCATCCAGTGCAAAAACAAGATTGGTGCAGGGGCCTAACCAGCAACAAGCGCCAGTTTGCGTGACTTTCAGGTCAAAAATCATGCCAGTTGAGTTTACTAATGACAAAAATAAAAAAGAGAAAACAGGGAGCACATAAGGTATGGTGGGGGCTGAAAAAAGGTTTTACACCGAAAGGAAGCAAACCAGAAGAGCTGATCAAGCTGAAAAAATCCAAAAGCAACCGAAAGAGACAAGAAAAATGCCAATCAATGTCTCCCCAGCAGAGTCGCCAATTTGTTGGAGAGGTAAATCCCCTCTGCAAACAGAGGTGATCCCTACTAGCCCAGATTGGGTCTATAAACAATCAAGTCACGCTAAGATGCAGGTTCCTAGTTACAAAAAAGATCAAGATGTGACAAGAAGCCTACCTTAAATCCCATGTTGTTTTCATTGCAGAAAAGATGGCATTTCCCATCCTTCGCTTTGGTAGATCACAATCCTCCCGCTTAGCACATTCGAACACCTCCATGCACGTGAATAAAAAACAACACACAACATAAAATCCAAAGCATGTAACCATATATCAGTCAGAGAAGATATAATTCATAACATAAGACATTAACATATGAATGGAACCATAATCATAATCTCTTCTTATTAATAACAACGAAAGAAAGATACAACATGAGCTCTAACGCTGGATCTTCCTTCGGCAGGTCGACAGTGGAGCACGTCTCAATGAAGCTCATCAGGAATGGGACAAAGCTCTCTCTCTTCGGCTTGGCTCTCAGAGGTTGTCTGATGATATTCTCCTTGCTATTGATTCAGCTCTTGGTAATAGCTTGCTAAGGGAAAATGGGAAGCTTATATAGATGGTGGAAGGGGATTTGGGATCCCTATAATGGTGGGATTGGTCATATCCTAAAAGAAGCTTCCATGATAGGTGGAAAACCACTTCCCGTACATGGAGATCCAGAGCCAAACCTCCCAACTCATTTTAGGGACTCATTCAGGAGTTGGTTGGAATTAAAATTCCTCCATTTATTTTAAAAAAAAAATCCTTATTAAGATTGGCGCGAGCAATACACTGGAACAGAGCGCTAGTTGGCGCACCCTCTTTGGTGGATTTTCCCAATTGGCGCGAGGGATGAACTAGCTGGTCTAGCCAAGGCAAAAAGGTCTATTTTTAGGGTTTTTCACAAGAAACTATCTTCATAATAATTATTTTCCTTGTCAAGGGGGATGCCATGAAAGTGGTTTCAGGTCATGTCATTGCTCAAAGGTCACAGAAAAGGCCCTCCAATGTGCGGGACGGGGGATTGTAGGGATGGTGACAAATTACTGTGCAACAATAACCTAAACCTAACCTTGACCAAACCATTAACACTAACCTTAACCTAACACTAACCTTGACCAAACACTTAACATTAACCTTAACCTTAACCTAATCTTAACCTTACCCTAATCGTAACCTTAACCTAACCTTAACCTTAACTTTACCTTAACCTTGACTTTACCCTTAACCTTAACCTAACCTTAACCTTGACATTACCCTTACTGTAACCTTAACCTTGACTTTACCCTTAACCTTGACCTTACCCCAACCTTAACCTTCAATTTACCCTTAACTTAACCTTAACCTTCACTATAACCCAACCATAACCGTTACCAAACCCTTAACCTTAAACTTAACCTCACTAAACTCATAACCTTAACCTTAACCTTACCCTTAACCTTCACCTTAACCTCAACTTTACCCTTAACCTAACCTTTACCATGACCTTGAACTTATCCTTAACCTTAACCTTACCCTTACCCTTAACCTTAACTTTACCCTTAACCTAAACTTACCCTTAACCTTAACCTTAACCCTATCTTAACCTTAACTATAACCTAACCCTAACCTTGACCAAACCTTAACCTTAACCTTAACTTTACCCTTAACCTAACCTTAACCTTAACCTTAACCTTAGTTAGGGTTAGGTTAAGGTTAAGTTTAATGTTAAGGTTAAGGTTAGAACAAGGGTTTCATCAAGGTCAAGGTTAAGGTTAGGTTAAGGGTAAGGTTATGGGTAAAGTTAAGGTTAAGGTTAAGGTTAGGTTAGGGGAAGGTTAAGGTTAAGGTTAGGTTAATATAAGGTTAAATTTACGTGTTTAGTCAGGTTAAGGTTAAGGTTAAGTTTAAGGTTAAGGTTACGGTAAGGTTAAGGTTAAGATAAGGTTAAGGTTAGGTTAAGGGTAAAGTTAAGGTTAGGGTTAGGTTAAGGTTAAGGTTAAGGTTATGGTTAAGTTAAGGTTAAGGTTAAGGTTATGGTTAATTTTATGGTTAGGTTAAGGTTAAGGTTAAGGTTTGGTCAAGGTTAGGGTTAGGTTATAGTTAAGGTCAAGGTTAAGGTTAGGTTAAGGGTAAATTCATGCTTAAGGTTAGGTTAAGATTAAGATTAGGTTAAGGGTAAAGTTAAGGTTAAGGTTAGGTTAATGTTAAGGTCAAGGTAAGGGTAAAGTTAATGTCAAGGTTAGGGTTAGGTTATAGTTAAGGTTAAGCGTTTGATCAAGTTTAGGGTTAGGTTAAGGTTAAGGTTAAGGTTAGGTTAGGATAAGGTCAAGGTTAAGGTTAGGATAAGGTTAAGGTTATGGGTTTAGTCAGGTTAAGGTTAAGGTTACGGCTAAGGTTAAAGGCAAGGTTAAGGGTTTGGTTAAGGTTAAGTTTAAGGTTAGGTTAAGTTAAGGTTAAAGTTAATGTTAAGGTTAGGTTAATGGTAAAGTTAAGGTTAAGGTTAGGGGAGCGTTAAGGTTAGCTTAAGGATAAGGTTAAGGTTAAGGTTAGGTTAAGGTGAGGGTTAGGTTATAGTTAAGGTCAATGTTAGGTTAAGGGTAAGATAAGGTTAAGGTTAAGGTTAGGTTAAGGTCAAGTTCAAGGTTAAGGTTAAGGTCAAGGTTAAGGGTAAAGTTAAGGTCAAGGCTAGGGTTAGGTTATATTTAAGTTTGAGGTTAGGTTAAGGGTAAAGTCAAGGTTAAGGTTAAGGTGAAGGTTAAGGGTAAAGTTAAGGTTAACGGTTACGAGTTTAGTCAGGTCAAGGTTAAGGTTAAAGTGAAGGTTAAGGGTTCGTTTAAGGTTAGGTTGAGGTTAAGGTTGAGGTTAAGGGTTTGGTCAAGGTTAGGTTTAGGGGTAAGGTTAGGGTAAGGTTAGGGTTAAGGTTAGGGGAAGGTTAAGGTTAATGTTAGGTTAAGGCAAGGTTAAGGTTAAGGTAACGTTGGTTAATGTTAGGTTAATGCAAGGTTAAGGTTAAGGTAACATTAAGGTTAAGGTTACGGGTTTAGTTAGGTTAAGGTTAAGGTTAAGGGTTTGGTCAAGGTTACGGTTAGGTTATAGTTAAGGTTAAGGTTAAGGGATTGGTCAAGGTTAGGGTTAGGTTATAGTTAAGGTTAAGGTTGAGGATAAGGGTAGGGTAATGGTTAAGGTTAAGGTTAAGGTTAAGAATTTGGTAAAGGTTAGGGTTATGGTTAAGGTTAAAGTTAAGGTTAAGTTTAATGGGGTTAGGGTTAAGGTTAAGGGTTAAGGTTAAGGTTAGGGTTAAGGTTAGCGGAAGGTTAAGGGTTTGGTCAAGGTTAAGGTTAGGTTACAGTTAAGGTTAAGGTTAAGTTTAAGGTTGTTATCTCCCTGTAATTAGAAATATTGGCAAAGTCCAACTGCAGGGAGAACACTATTTCAACCACTTTGGGATTTTAAGATCTAGCCATCCTGAATCCAGAGAGGGATCTCTCCAATAAGTGCAAAGATGGTTTTATCTTTAAAAGCTTTTGGGTGATGATATTAGGCTAGTTATGAATTCCGAGGGTTTTGGTTTGTTTTTGGATGGTTGAGCATGATTATTATTTGAGTGGAAAGTTCTAAATGGAAAGAGTTTCAAAGGTGTGAAGTTGCAAGCAATCAGAACAAGCTTTGGCTAAAAGATAGATATAATGATGGTTTTTAGTCCATTGGGCTATGGAGTCATAATAGGGTTTAATTGAAACAACAAGGTTCAAGAGTGGTCCATGGGGCAAGTCATCTATGTCTAAGGATCTCTTTTAAATTTGATTTTATGGAATGAAATGATATAACAAGAAGGGGAATTTAAACAAATGAAGAAAAAAGAGCAGCTTAAAATCAGGTAAGTAATTTGAAACTATATTACTTTTGACATACACTTGAGAAAGACATAAAAGTAATCTAAGATCTAGTAAGTACTTTGAAACTAGCCATCTTTTGATGCACTTTTAATAGAAAAACATTTTAAATACAAGGGGAAACACATATGATAACGAAGAATAGTCTAAGATCAGGTAAGGACTTTGAACCTAGCCTACTTTCAACACATTCTTAGGGAAACTTTCAAACAGTCTTTGGGGATAAAACTATAGGACAGGGCTCAACATAAATTCCTTAGTTCATCTCTACTTAACATAAACTGAAAATAACATTCAAGAATAACAATTAGCCTAGACAGTAGGACGAGGGAACGCCAACATTCCTAACTACTTAAAACTAAATTAAATCATTCCTGAACAACACAATTTGGAAGAAAACATATAGATAAAGCTTATCAATCAGAGAAGGGTACTAATATACATTAAATCTTAACTCTATGCTTGTTGTTCTTTATCAGAGAAGATGGAAAAAGTGAAAATAGAAATAAAATAACAATTTACAATAAGAAATAACATCACCATCGACATAGACCAGGATCCCATAAACCATCTTGTATTGATGCTTCAAACTAGTTACAACTTTAATTCCAATGTTTCAATTCAGTAATCATCCTCACTTCTCAGCCTAACTATTCTATCACAAACAGGGCTTCAAGAGCCTTTGAACACTATTTATAGGTAGAAGTCTTGAGCACAAGTATCTTTCAAAGTTTAGCAACCAACATTTTCTCATCTTCTAAAGAAGTATTTATAGAAGGAATGAGGAGGTGGGATCTGATAAAAGATCTCCTGGATCAATTAATACAAACTTTAATACTTCTCGACCTTTGATGGGCTTGATGGAGAAGTTTACAGATGTTCTGTCTGTATTAATTGATTTACATTTAATAATTAAGCTCGATGAGAACTTTTGTTGACTTTAAGGCTCTGTTTCATGTTGTAATAACTATGTTGATATTTTTTTCATTAAGTTCCTTTGGAAGAATTAATTATTTGGCTGAGTTGAGGCAAATATCTTCATTATTGATCATAACTCAGCCTCTGTTGGATGCGTTGAGGCTACAGGTGGCAGTGAGTAGCTAAGAGGAATCAATTAGCCTCTGATGTGGCAGTGGAGGCTCTTTTTGACTGATAAATCTTTAGATTTTCCTTTAATTGTGTTTTAATTCGGAGGATTAGGCTTTTGATTTTCGATCTTAGCCGTAATCCTCCAAAAATGTAAAAACAGTCTTCAATCCTCTGTTCTGCTGTGTTTTGTTCTTCAACATTGATACTCTTTAGCTTTGATTTAATTGTCTGTGTCTTGTTGATGTGTAGGTGCTGCAAAGGGCTCATATGGCATCAATGCCCATGAAGCATTGATGAAACGTGACTTTGAACCCTTTGGAATGATATTCTGTATGCACAAAGGCATGGGGGATCGTCATCCCCAACCTTTGGTTTTCCTTTAATATAATGTAAAAACCATAGAAACCTGCATAAAAAAATAAACATTAATAAATCCTGCATTTATGTGGTAAAACTACTTAGGAGGCTGTGGTTAGGAGAAAATGGTGGAGATTAAGTTAGATCCGTCGATCTAGTAAAGATCAATGGTGGGGATTAGTTGTGAATACACAAAGTGAATGAGTCACTTTATAATAATATGGGTGTAAGATGTGAGAAAATACCAAGAAAAATGGAAAATCCCTTTAGCAAAGGAAATTTGTTAGGAATTGAAATTGGGGTCTCGGGATGATCGTGGTTCGTCGGATGGGATCATGCCACGAGATCAATGACAGAGATTGCATGTTGAAAACCTTTGGTAGAGGCGGAGGGTGATAGTGAAAGACCAGATTAAATCATAATAGAAATGGGGAAAGGTAGTTTCGGAGGGAAAAATAGTTATTTTCACACGATGAAAAGGCGGGTAGGTGGTATTTCCTTTTTGAACATGATATGTTTTAGGAGGTGACACGTGTCTTTTTAAAATGGCCTATATCGCGTAATTTTTAAAAATTAACCTCCACACTAAAAGTTGCGTGAAACTCCACGTCGACCGTCAGATCTGGGCCCTCAGATCGAATGGTGGAGAGTGAGCGCGAAATTGACTAGATGTGTAGGGGATAAGAGGCAAGGCAGTTTTAATTTGGGCCGTTGGATTTGAGATGGATGGCCGAGATCAAATTTTGAAGAAGACAGGACCCATAGGAGACAGGCCTGTCAGGTTTAATATGAGCCATTAGATGAAACAAATCAATGGCTGAGATGTGATCTGGGGTATAAATGAAATAATAACAAGGCAGAAAGAGGGTTAATAAGGGTCGTTGATCTGTAGAGATCAATGGCCGAAATTTGGAAAAAAACATTTATGAATCAGGGCACATAATTTTTAACCAAAGTCGAGAAAGCAATCTGGACCGTCTAATCCGGACACGTGGATGGCCCAGATTCAATCGGGGGCATGTGATTAGCGGGGGGATGAACTTGAATGGCACCGATGCGATTAAGCACTGGCCGTCGATCTGCAAATCAGATCGATGGTGGGGAGTGAATCGGAGGAACGACCAATTGGAAGGGGAGAGCTAATGCGCTCGATAAAATCTGTGATGTGATGTTGCGCTGATCGTTGATCGGCTTTAGATCAACGGTCAGGAATGGGTTTGATTAATGAATGGCGGGACCCCTTATAATATACGAAAACTAAAAAAATTAATGGAATACAAAGGTTTATGTATCGGGCAGGGAATATATATATGAAATGGCTTGACGCCTGTCTGCGGGGCCGCTGGTCTATATGGAAAGCCATAGGCCTAGGGCTTCTACGTACAAGGGCCAATAACATCGGAACTTTGGCGCAGGTCTTTCAATCTAACCATTTTTATTTTCTCTTATGCGATTAATGCTTTAGGACTTTAACTCTTGGTCTCGAGCGTAAGTTTATATGGAGTAAAGCGGGGGGCAGGGTTCATACAATGGGGCTCAATCGCATCGGAACTTTGACGTGGGGCTTTTCAATCTACCTATTTACATTAAAAAACATTGCACCGGCGGGTTTGGACCAAAAATTAGGAAAAAGTAGGTTTTAGAATTAACAAAGGGAATTTAGATCAGAGATGGGTTTATTCACAAGTTTTAAGCGTTGGATGCGGGGCTATTCGGTTATATGAATCAACAAAGGGCTGGGGTTTACAACCATAGGCTAATCGCATAGGAAGTATTTTAAAAGACAAAGACTTGTGTTCATCATTTGTTGCCGACGCGATAAGCGCCAAAAGAGTTTAACACTGGGTGTTAGTGGCAGGGCACATGTGGGGAAGTGGTTTAGACCTAGCCCAAAGGGGCTTAAACTTGCAGTTAAAAAACTATATTTTTTATGAAAATTTTCATAGTTTTGATGGATTTGGGGGTTTCGGCAAAGTTTAAAAGTGAGTTTTAAACTTTGTAAAGAGGATCTTATGAAGGGGAAATGGATAAAAATGAAAAATAGAGGAAACCCATAGGGGATAAAAAGGGTAAAAATGATGGTTAGTTTGAAGTGAAAGGAAGGGAGAAAAGGTGTTTTGCAACAGTCTTTCCTCTCTGAATTCAGCATAATTTCTGAGTTTGAAATGGAAAAAACTGTGAAGATTTAAACAGAGGGCATGATTTCTTCATGAGTCTTCAAGAGATAACATTTTGAGCAATAAAACTGTTTGTTGAAGGCTCCATAATGTTTTGGCCACCTTTTGATATAGAAAATTTTATAGGTGGCCAACAAAGGTTACAGGTTTAGTCAGGTTAAGCTTAAGGTTAAGGGTTTTGTCAAGGTTGAGGGTAAGGGTTTGGTCAAGGTTAGGGTTAGGTTAGAGTTAAGGTTAAGGTTACGGGTTTAGTAAGGTAAAGGTAAAGGTTAAGGTTAAGGCTAAGGTTAAGGTTAAGGTTAAGGGTTTGGTCAAGGTTATGGTTAGGTTATAGTTAAGGTCAAGGTTAAGGGTAAGGTTAGGTTAAGGGTAAGGTTAAGGTTAAGATTAAGGGTAAGGTTAAGGTTAAGGTTAGGGGAAGGTTAAGGTTAAGGTTAAGGTCAAGGTTATGTTTAAAGTTAAGGTTAAGGTTACAGTTAAGGGTAAGGTTACAATTAAGGGTAACGTTAAGGTTAAGGTTAGGTTAAGGTTAAGGTTAAGGTTAAGGTTAAGGTTAAGGGTTTGGTCAAGGTTAGGGTTAAGATTAAGTTTAAGGTTAAGGTTAACTATAACCTAAGCCTAACCTTGACCAAACCCTTAACATTGACCTTAAAATTAACCTTAACCATAACATTAACCTTAACATTAACATTAACCTGACTAAACCCTTAACCTTGACCTAACCCTTAACTTTATCCTAACCTTAACCTTAACCTTAACCTAATCTTAAAATTATCCTTGAAATTACCCATAACCTTAACCTTAACCTAACCCTAGCCTTAACCTTAACCTTACCCTGAACCTTGACCAAACCTTATCTTAACTATAACCTTAACCTTACCCTTAACCTTAACCTTAACCTGACTAAACCCATAACCTTAACCTTAACCTTGACCTTAACCTAACCTTAACCCTAACCTTAACCTTAACCTAGCGTAACCTATAACCTTTACTGTAACATTAACCTTAACTTAACCTAACCTAACCTTAAGGTTATAGTTAAAGTAAAGGTTAGGGTTAGGTTTAAATTAAGGTTAAGATACGGTTAATGGTAAGGTTAAGGTTAAGGTTATAGTTAAGGTTAAGGGTAAGGTCAAGGTTAAGGTTAAGGTTATGGTTATGGGAAGGTTACAGTTAAGGTTAAGGTTAGGTTAAGGTTAAATTTAAGGTTAAGTTTAAGGTTTGTTCAAGGTTAGGGTTAGGTTATAGTTAAGGTTAAGATAAGGTTAAGGTTAGGTTAAGTTTAAGGTCAAGGTTAGGATTAGGGTATAGTTAAGGTTAAGGTTAAGGTTAGGGTTAGGTTATAGTTAAGGATAAAGTTAAGGTAAAGTTAAAGTTAAGGTTAAGGTCAAGGTAAAGGGTAAGGTTAAGGTTTGGTTAAGGTTAAGGTTATCGAAAGGTTAAGGTTAAGGTTATGGTTAAGGGTAAGGTTAGGGTTAGGTTATAGTTAAGGTCAAGGTTATGGTTCAGGTTAGGTTATGGTTAAGGTTAAGGTTAGGTTAACGTTAAGGATAAGGTTAAGTTAAGGGTTAAGGTTAAGGTTACGGTTAAGGTTAAGGGTGAAGGTTTAGTTTAAGGTCAAGTTTAAGGTTAAGTTTAGGTTAAGGTTAATTTTAAGGTTAAGGTTAAGTTAAGGTTGAGTTTAATGTTATGGGAAGGTTAAGGTTAAGGTTAAGGTTAATGGGGTAAGGTTAAGGTAAATGTTAAGGGTAAGGTCAAGGTTAAGGTTAAGGTTATGGTTATGGGAACGTTAAAGTTAAGTTTAAGTTAACCTTAACCCTTAACCTTACCCTAACCTTACCCTAACCTTAACCTTAACCTTAATCTAACCTTAACCTTAAATTTACCCTTAACCTAACCTAAACCTTAAATTTACCCTTACCCTTATCCTAACCCTAACCTTAACCTTAACCTTACCCTTAACCTTCACCTTAAACTTAACCTTAACCTTAAATATAACCTAACCCTAACCTTGACCAAACTCTTAACTTTAACATTAACCTGCCCCTAACCTTAACCCTAACCTTAAACTTAACTTTACCCTTAACATAACCTTAAACTTAACTATACCCTTAACCTAATCTTAATCTTAACCTTAACGTAGCCTTATACTTACCCTTAACCTTGACCTTAACCTTAACTTAACCTAACCTTAACCTTAACCTTACTTATATCCTAACCCTAACCTTGACCAAACCCTTAACCTTAACCTTATCTTAACCCTAACCTAACTTGAACCTTAACATTAACCTAACTATAACCTTACCCTTAACTTTAACCTTGACCTTAACTATAACCTAAACCTAACCTTGACCAAACCCTTAACATTAACCTTAACCTAACCCTAACCTTGACCAAACCCTTAACATTAACCTTAACCTTAACCTTAACCTAATCTTAACCTTAACCTAATTGTAACCTTAACCTAACCTTAACCTTAACTTTACCTTAACCTTGACTTTACCCTTAACCTTAACCTAACCTTAACCTTGACATTACCTTTACCGTAACCTTAACCTTCAATTTACCCTTAACCTTGACCTTACCCTAACCTTAACCTTGACTTTACTCTTAAATTAACCTTAACCTTCACTATAACATAAACGTAATAGTTAGCGAACCCTTAAACTTAACCTTAACCTCACTAAACCCGTAACCTTAACCTTAACATTCACCTTAACCTCAAATTTACCCTTAACCTAACCTTTACCTTGAACTTGACCTTATCCTTAACCTCAACCTTAACCTCACCCTTAACCTAACCTTAACCTTAACCTCAACCCTAATCCTATATTAACCTTAACTATAACCTAACCCTAACCTTGACCAAACCTTAAACTTAACCTTAACTTTACCCTTAACCTATCCTTAACCTTAACCTTAACCTTAGTTAGGGTTAGGTTAAGGTTAAGGTTAAGGTTAAGGTTAGAATACAGGTTTCGTCAATGTCAAGGTTAGGGTTAGGTTAAGGGTAAGGTTATGGGTAAATTTAAGGTTAAGGTTAAGGTTAGGTTAAGGTTAAGGTTAAGGTTAGGGGAAGGTTAAGGTTGAAGTTAGGTTAATGTAAGGTTAAGGTTACGAGTTTAGCCAAGTTAAGGTTAAATTTAAGGTTAAGGTTAAGGTTAGGGTAAGGTTAAGGTTAAGATAAGGTTAAGGTTAAGGTTAGGTTAAGGGTAAATTTAAGGTTAGGGTTAGCTTAAGGTTAAGGTTAGCTTAAGGGTAAAGTTAAGGTTAGGGTTAGGTTAAGGTTAAGGTTAAGGTTATGGTTAGGCTAAGGTTAAGGTTAAGGTTAAGGTTAAGGTTAAGTTTACGGTTAGGTTAAGGTTAAGATTAGGTTAAGGTTAAGGTTACGGTTTGGTCAAGGTTAGGGTTAGGTTATAGTTAAGGTCAAGGTTAAGGTTAGGTTAAGGGTAAAGTCAAGCTTAAGGTTAGGCTAAGGTTAAGATTAGGTTAAGGGTAAAGTTAAGGTTAAGGTTACGTTAATGTTAAGGTCAAGGTTAAGGGTAAATTTAAGGTCAAGGTTAGGGTTAGGTTATAGTTAAGGTTAAGGGTTTGATAAAGGTTAGGGTTAGGTTAAGGTGAACGTTAAGGTTAGGTTAGGATAAGGTCAAGGTTAAGGTTTGGTTAATGTTACACAATAATTTGTCACCGTCCCTGCAATCCCCCATCCCACACATTGGAGGGTATTTCTTGTGACTTATGAGTAGTAACATGACCTGAAACCACTTTCATGGCATCCCCCTTGACAAGGACAATCATTCCTCTGAAGATAGTTTCCTGTGAAAACCCTAAAAATAGACCTTTTGGCCTTGACGCAATCAACCAGTTCATCCCTCGCACCAATGGGGGGAATCCACCAAAGAGGGCACGCCAACTGACGCTCTGTCTCAGTGTATTGCTCGCGCCAAGATTAATAAGGATATTTTTTTAAAAATAAATGGTGGAAGTTTGATTCCAACCAACTCTTGAATGAGTCTCTAAAATGAGTTGGGAGGTTTGGCTCCGGATCTCCATGTAGGGGAAGTGGTTTTCCACCTATCATGGAAGCTTCCTTGAGGATAGGGCCAATCCCACCATTGTAGGGATCCCAAATCCCCTTCCACATGTTAGTTCCCAAATCCACCTTAGGCTTAAATAAGGCAGAAGAAGGACAACACCAAACCACGCTCAGCCTCGTGGTGTCTGATTGTTGTTCACCATCAACCATCAGCTCTAAACTTGATACATGTACTGGGGTAAGACAATCTACACGTCAAGTGTCACGTTCACAAGCAAACCATTTTCTCCCCAGTATGGTCGCCACTATGTTAGTTCCCAAATCCACCTTAGGCTGAAATAAGGCAGAAGAAGGACAACACCAAACCATGCTCAGCCTCGTAGCTAGCCCTACGAGGACAGGAGAGGGCTCTCTCCGGGTCAATCTCAATGAAAATATTCAAAGGGGCTTGAGATGACTAAAACAAAAACTGATCTTAGGCTAGATAAACAAATAGGAGGGTTTGATTTTGATTTTTAGGGGTATTTTGTTGGAAAAAGGGAAAAAAAAATTTGGGCTTGGTGATGAGGCCAAATTCTTGCAGAATTCAAGTTGGGGCGAGGTAGGCAGCAGCTTTGATGTCTGAGATCAAATGAATGGATTTAAAATACTGCTAAGGAGCTGAAGAAGGCAAGAGAGTGCAAGGATCCTCTTCAAACTGATGAAAAACATATAAAACTAAACAAAAGTCTAAGGCAGAGCACCAACAAATCAATGAATTCTACCTCAATTACTCATTTGTTTAATTCAAAAGAAAAGAGAAGGGAAATGGCATACATATAAAATTAATGAAACTTACAATAACATGAGAAGAACATCATCAAAACTCAGAAGCCACAAGGATCCCAACAAGTGATGCAAAACTCTGGTCTTTCCTTTGCCAAAAACTGAAATGAATGTACAATGAGGTGCCAAAATTTTCCCAAGTATCCAACCCTGAAAATGTCTCAGAAAATAAAATATATAGACCATCCTCAAGGCTTATTAGACTCCTTCCCTTGGAAATGTCACAACAAAATTGGATCTGGAAACTACAGTGCAAGATTCTTATGCAAATGGAGCAAATTATACTACAGATGTGTTTTAATTTCCATTCTGATTTTGGCTTGAAATGATGATTTTTCTTGGTTGATTTTCTATAGGGATAAGAGCTGCTGAAACCTGGAAAGATGACCAGGGTTTCCTAAAGAAATGTAGAACTTGAAAAACCTTATCAATCATGTATTAAACAAACTTGATGATTTCTTCTTCAAAACAGAGTTTTGAAGAAGAAACATCCATGAGCATTATGAATGATGAGAATATTGAAATGAAAACTTATTGAAGACATCCTCATTGCCTGTGGGCATTATTTAACATTTCTAAAGACCAAACCCTATACCTAGAAACTGAAAGACTCTCTTTGACCAAAACACCATCTATGACTATAAATGACATGAAATCAACTTTTGATGAACTTTGAGAAATTTTGACCGACCCAGCAGGTACAAACATGAGGGAAACGAGAAAACAAAGCCCTTCCGTCAGACAATGGCATGCCCCTAACGGAATGCAGATTAATGAGCTGAATGAGACACCTAAAACATGAAATGCAATAAGAGAAATGATCTCTGACAGAGGGATTACAAGACCGACTCTAACACCACCATCTATATAAGCTTGCTATTTTCCCTTTGCAAGCTAGAACTAAGAGCTGAATCTGTAGCAAGGAGACTATCTCTAGACAACCTTTGAGAGCCAAGATGAAGAGAGAGAGCTTTGTCCCATTTCTAACGAGCTTCATTGAGACGTGCTCCACTGTCGACCCCGCCAAAGGAAGACCCAACGTCAGAGCTCAAGGTTGTATCGTTCCTTTGTTTCATTAATAATAAGCGACTTTGATTATGGTTTCATTCATGTATCTTTATCTTTGATGCAATGAGTTACATCTTCTATGACTGATGTATAGTTACAAGATTTAGATCCTATGATGTGTATCATCGTGTTTCTCCGCATGTGTGTAGGTGTTCGGACACGCTAAGTGGAAGGATTGTGATCTGCCAGAGCTGAGGACGGGAAGAGTCATCCTCTCTTCGATGACCATCACGTAGGACCTGAGGTAGGAAACGTGTCATTTCTTTTCATTTTGTAACTAGAGACCTGCGTCTTAGCGTGACTTGATTGTTGCTAGACTCGATCTGGGTTAGTAGGGATCACCTCTTTCCACAGATGGGATTTACCTCTCCAAAAACCTGGTGACTCCACTGGGGAGACATTGATTGGAGTTTGTCTTGTCTCTTTCAGTTGCTTTTGTCTTTTTTCTACTTGATCAACTCTTTTGGTTTGCCTCCTGGTGTAAAACCTCTAATTTCAGCCCCCACCATCCCTGATATTCTCCCTGTTTGCGCTTTTTTATTTTTTCCATTATTAAACTCGACTGGTGCATTTTTTCACCTGACAGTCATGCCAACTGGCACTTATTGCTGGTTAGGCCTCCGCGCCAATCCTGTTCTGGCGCTAGATGGAGCCAAACAGTCACGCCAATCTTGTCTGGTGCTAGGTTTTCTTGTTTCTGAGCCTTCTGATCTTGATTTATCATTTTCGTGTCATTTTTTCGATTGCCTGAGTGCTCTGAAGTCCTAATTGAATGAGTTTAACCTCCATTCTCTAGTTGTTTTCCCTCTACTATCGGTTTTACATTCTAGCCCCAGGAAATGTAGGTGCTATGGTGTGCTGAGCCTCCTGTGGGAGTTTTTGGTTTTTGTTTGTTCAGTCAACTTTTTTTTTGCTTCCTTGCATTCGTTTGGTGGTTTTCCATTATGTTATTGCATTATTTGAGTGATTTCTCTCTTTCTCATTCGAGTTTCGCTTTGTCTCATTTCAAGCCTAGATTACACGGTTTGTATGAGTCTTCGGGATTCCTCTTTGATTTGAGGGATTTCTCCATCAGTTTGAGGTATGATTGTGTATTTTGTACTGAGTGAACTTGCTTGTTTTTACTCTTTCACTATCATTTCTCAAATTTTTCTCTTTATGATTTTTCATTTTGTTTAGTGTGTCTTGCTCTTAAACATTGAAAATACAAAAAAAATCTTTTTATTTTGATTAGTTAGTGAAAATTAAAAACTTTTCTGCATTATTAGTGTTATATAACTCTAAAGGAAAAGCTTTTAGTTTCATTAGCGTGCATTAGAGACAGTAGTGGTTTTTTTGTGATCATTTTTTTATTATTTGAAAAGCTCTCAACCTTCCCGTAGTTAGCTATTCATAAAAAAAAGTGATATATTGTGGCATGTAGTGTGCATTTAGAGGATTTTTGAGACATAATATTTGGTAGGGCCTGAAATTGTAACACAATTGAAGATCAACTCTAAAATTTATTCAATTTACCTTAAGGCAGCATTGAAACATTAACAAAATATCTAGAGTTCTAGGCTAGTGACGTGTTTCGGTGTCGTTAAACCTAGTATTTTCCATTCACCTTTTGGCTTTAGACAGCACTAGTACGGACTTGTGCTCCTTGTACCATCGCGTATATAAAGGGAGACCCCACTAGGTTTCTATCCTTTATCCATAGGAAGCCGAATCTGCCGCCTTATACCCGTGATACACCAGACACATCATTCGAGGAGATTGCCTGCATGTACGTCAAGTCCTTGGTTGATTTCTCTTTCATTTTTGAACCAAGGTGTATATTGCAGTTCATGGATATCTGGTACACCCTTTTGCCTAGATTTCCAGAGAATTCATTTCGATATTTTCTGACTCATTAAATTTAAAAGGATCATCAAGCACTTGTCCTTTCACGCTTGCTTCCAAATTGAAAGAGATAGAGTCACCTTTTATCCATTTCTTGACTCTAAAAACATGAAACGGTAAAGTTTCTAAGTTTCAATGTGGTAAAATTAATTACCTACGATCACACGCCCTTTTAGAGTTTGCTTGTTGGTCGTTTGATTATTTGCCTTGGTTTTTGCCCGCGTGCTTTTTTTATTTATCTCTTCCTCTTTTTGATACTGTCGCATTGGCGGAACCTTCAGTTTCGTCTACTGGTATTTCTTACACAGATGATTCACCATAGGTCTCTCAGTCCTCTACTGAACCTCAGCAGCCTATTGTCTCCGAGTTTCTCGACGGGGGATAAGTTCTGTCTGAGCTTCCCTTTGGTGGAATAGTTGAGTTCAATTGGCCCTTATCCAACGCTTGGTTTGGATTTGGAGTAGGGGAATATTTCCCTCCTCTTACATCGGGATCGCCATTTTCAGCTGCTGTTATACCTCCTAGTCTTCACCCTCTTTTAGAAGATCTAGCGGCAGGGTAAGATATGGACTCACCTAGTCCTTCTCCTAGTGAGGAAATCCCTACATCTAGTGAAGATTACTAAATTTTCCAAGAAAAAAACCTCGAGTCTTCTGTCATGTCTTTACCTGGTCCTTTGCTTCCAGCAGGATATAAATCCTTAAGTCAGATTGTGGCCGTTGTGGCCTCCATAGGAGTATCCACTCCGTCTACGAGGCTGGTTATTCCATCATTAGGGATGTCTCCAAGGACACACCTTACATAATCTCCTCAGGTCACATCGGTACCTGTTAGGCCTACTGTCTGCGTAGCTTCATCTATGCTCACTATTACTACTCAGTCTAACAGGACCTCGTCACTTCCCTAAGACGTTTACATAGCATCTGCTATTCCTGAGAATATCTCTCCTAAAGAGTATCAGTTGTCTCTATAGCAGTCGAACTCCGAGATTGGTCAGTCCTCCCAAGATCCCAACCATCCTTACTTTTCCCATTATGGACTGGATGGTACACCCATTTATGTCTTTTCATATCAGTCTGATGAGCAGGGAAACCCTTTACATTTTCCTGCTCCAGAGGCTTATCAGTATGTTCAAGGTTTTCTGTCTGCCCAGGCTGGGCAACCTTCCAACCCGCAAGGACAACCCTCCCAGGGCCAACCTTCGGGCCAGCCTGGTTATCTATATGACCTGCAAGGAAAACCCTTATAGGGCCAACCTTCAGGCCAGCAGGGGTTTTCATACGGTCTGCAAGGGCAGTCCTACAACCCTCAAGGTAAACCTATATAGCATCACCCTGTGGTCCAACCAGGGAAACCTCAAGGACCCACAGGTCAACTGGGGTATCAACCGGGATCAGTGTATGGTCTTGGGGGGCAAATATAAACCTCTCAACCTATGGTGCAACCTCTGCAACCTTAGTTTCCTATTGGTCCAAATGTTGCACAAGCGGGGCCATCTTATGCTCCTGTTATAAGTCAAACTAGTTATCAGGCACAACCTAGCCCTATCCTGCCACCAGGCCAACCAGATCATCCAGGGCAGCCTGGTGTCCTTCATCAGCCAGGTCAACCTGGTTAGCAAGGACAACCTGCTCACCCAGGTCAACCTGTTCAACCAGGCTAGCCCACTAAGCCAGGTCAACCTGGTCAGCAAGGACAATCTGCTCACCTAGGTCAACCTGTTCAACCAAGGTAGCCTACTAAGCCAGGTCAACCTATTCAACTAGGCCAACCTGCACATCCAGTCAACCCTGCTCAATAGTCGATTTACTCTATGTCGTAGCTGAATCTGCTTGTGTGCCTAATTTATCAGGCTCAGTAAGGTCCCAATTACCAGTAACCCACTCAACCCTAAGGCGGTTATTATCTTCAAGGTCAGTCTCGACCGGTTTACAACCCGCCCCAAGGTTCTAGTTATTACCTTCAACAACTAGGATATACCTATACTCAGCAGTCAAATCCATATACTGCTCAAACGGGGCCGACATATAATCAGGGTCCATACCTCAGTTATCAACCCCATTACACTGGTTATCGGCAACCGTATCAGTCTAATTACACGGCTTATACCCCCTACGGTCAGAATCCTTCGAGACAAAACCAATGGGGGCAAAGTTATGCTCAACCAGGGTAGAGTACAGGTATGGGTCCTTATCGAGGACCTAGCATGCCATTCAATCCTCAGTTGCCTTTCCTTTCCATGTTGGAATTGCCGAATGTATCTAAATTGACCAATGATCTGATTCTTCACAATCCTTATTGGCCTCCTGTTCCGACCAAGGTTGCCTGGTGACTGTCCTAAATTTGAGGGTAAAGCTAGAGAAGACCCCCAAGCTCACATTATGACCTACCGTCTATGGTGTTCCTCGAACTCTTGGGTGGACGACTTGATTCGTTTACATCTTTTTCAGCGCACACTTACCAATGTTGTTGCTAAGTGGTACATTGAATTACCTCGCAATATATTTCAAGATTTTAATACTCTCGCAGTACATTGAGGGCCATTTTCATTATTGGTGGTACCTCTTGCGTCTATTAACAGCTTTCAACATTGGCTGGTAATCAGACGATGTTCTTGCATGTTCAACTTCAGCTCACTTATTCACATGCTTGGAGTTGTACTCTTTTTGAGTCGAGATGGAGCGCAAGACCTTGGATTTTGTCTGATGGGATCCAGGCTACAGATTTTTGTGGATTATCATGATTGGCTACATGTGTCATTGATTGGATGGCTGCAACCATACCTGAGTCTATTTACTGATCCTCACTGGATAGCTGCGTCCATGCCTCGGATCTTGATTTTTGTATACTCTATTATGGATGGTTGTGGCCATACCACATATCATGTATTTGAGATATCAGTTGTACTTGTCTACGCAGGTTTTCCGATGATAGTGTTTTCAGTTAGGCACGTTCTCGTAAAGCATTTCACCCCTCTCTCTCTCTTGGGCCTCATGCTTTAGGGGGAATCTGTTACATAGTAATTTGTCACCGTCCCTACAATCCCCTATCCCGCACATTGGAGGGCATTTTCTGTGACCTATGAGCAGTGACATGACTTGAAACCACTTTCATGGCATCCCCCTTGACAAGGACAATCATTCCTCTGAAGACAGTTTCATGTGAAAAACCCTAAAAATAGACCTTTTGGCCTTGGTGCGATTAGCCAGTTCAGCCCTCACGCCAATGGGGGAAATCCACCAAAGAGGGTGGGCCAACTAGCACTCTGTCTCAGTGTATTTCTCGCGCCAAGCTTAATAAGGATTGTTTTTAAAAAATAAATGGCAGATGTTTGATTCCAACCAACTCCTGAACGAGTCCCTAAAATGAGTTGGAAGGTTTGGCTCTAGATCTCCATGTAGGGGAAGTGGTTTTCCACCTATCATGAAAGCTTCCTTGAGGATAGGGCCAATCCCACCATTGTAAGACTTCCAACACCCCTTCCACCATCTATATAAGCTTGTTATTTTCCCTTTGCATGCTATACCTAAGAGATGAATCTGTAGCAAGGAGACTATCGCCAGACATCCTTTGAGAGCCAAGCCAAAGAGAGAGAGCTTTGTCCCATTTCTAACAAGCTTCATTGAGACGTGCTCCACTGTCAACCCCACTGAAGGAAGATCCAGTGTCAGAGCTTAAGGTTGTATCATTCCTTTATTTCATTAATAATAAGCGACTTTGATTATGGTTTCATTCGTGTATCTTTATCTTTTATGCAATGAGTTACATCTTCTCTAACTGATGTATAGTCATGAGATTTAGACCCTATGATGTGTATCGTCGTGTTTCTTCACATGTGTGCATGTGTTCAGACATGCTAAGAGGAAGGATTGTGATCTGTCAGAGTGAAGGATGGGAAGCGTCATCCTTTCTTTGATGACCATCGCATAGGAACTAAGGTAGGTAACTTGTCATTTCTTGTAATTTTTTAACTAGAGACCTATGTCTTAGCATGACTTGAGTGTTGCTAGACCCAATCTAGGCTAGTAGGTATCGCCTCTGTCTGCAGAGGGGATTTACATCTCCAACAGTTAAGGTTAAGGTTACGGGTTTAGTCAGGTTAAGGTTAAGGTTAAAGTCAAGCTTAAGAGTTTGGTTAAGGTTAAGGTTAAGGTTAGGTCAAGTTAAGGTTAAAGTTAATGTTAAGGTTAGGTTAATGGTAAAGTTAAGGTTAAGGTTAGGGTTAAGTTTAGGGGAAGTTTAAGGTTAGGTTAAGGTTAAGGTTAGGTTAAGGTGAGGGTTAGGTTAAGGTGAGGGTTAGGTTATAGCTAAGGTCAAGGTTATTTAAGGGTAATATAAGGTTAAGGTTAAGGTTAGGTTAAGGTCAAGGTCAAGGTTAAGGGTAAAGTTAAGGTCAAGGTTAGGGTTAAGTTATATTTAAGGTTAAGGTTAGGCTAAGGGTAGAGTCAAGGTTAAGGTTAAGGTGAAGGTTAAGGGTAAGGTTAAGGTTAAGGGTTACGGGTTTAGTCAGGTTAAGGTTAAGGTTAAGGGTAAGGTTAAGGATAAGGTTAAGGGTTTGGTTAAGGTTAGGTTAAGGTTAAGGTTAAGGTTAAGGGTTTGGTCAAGGTTAGGGTTAGGTGTATGGTTAGGGTAAGGTTACGGTTAAGGTTAGGGAAAGGTTAAGGTTAAAGTTAGGTTAAGGCAAGGTTAATTTTAAGGTAACGTTAAGGTTAAGGTTACGGGTTTAGTTAGGTCAAGGTTAAGGTTAAGGGTTTGGTCAAGGTTACAGTTAGGTTATAGTTAAGGTTAATGTTAGGTTAAGGGCAAAGTTAAGGTTAAGGGTTTGGTCAAGCTTAGAGTTAGGTTATAGTTAAGGTTAAGGTTGAGGTTAAGGCTAGGTTAAAGGTTCAAGTTAAGGTTAAGGTTAATAATTTGGTCAAGGTTAGGGTTATGGCTAAAGTTAAATTTAAGGTTAAGTTTAATAGGGTTAGGGTTAAGTTTAGGGTTAATGTTAGGGTTAAGGTTATGGGAAGGTTAAGGTTAAGGTTAAGGGTTTTGTCAAGGTTAAGGTTAAGGGTTTGGTCAAGGTTAGGGTTAGTTTATAGTTAAGTTTAAGGTTAAGGATAAGGTTAAGGTTACGAGTTTAGTAAGGTAAAGGTAAAGTTTAAGGTTAAGGGTTTGGTCAAGGTTAGGGGTAGGTTATAGTGATGGTTAAGGTTAAGTTCAGGGTAAATTCATGGTTAGGGTTAAATTTAAGGTTAAGGTTAAAGGTAAGGTCAAGGTTAGTGTTACGGGTCTTAACCTTAACCTTCACTATAACCTAACCTTAACCTTAACCTTAACCTGAACCTTAACATTAACCTTAACTTTATCTATAACCTAACCTTACCTTAACCTTAACTATAACCTAACCCTAACATTTACCAAACCATTAAGCTTAAGCTTAACCTTAACCTTAACTTTAACCTTCCCATAACCATAACCTTAACCTTAACCTAACCTTAACCTTAAGCTTAAGCTTAACCTAACCTTAACCTTAAGCTTAAGCTTAACCTAACCTTAACCTTAGCTATAATCTTACCCTAACATTACTCTAACCATAACCTTAGCTATAGCCTAACCCTAACCTTATAAATACCCTTAACCTATCCTTAACCTTAACCTTGACCTTGACCTTAACCTTACCCTTAACCTTAACTTAACCTTAACCTTGAGCTTAACCTTAAATTTAACTTTAACCTAATCTAACCTTGTCCTTTACTATAACCTAACGCTAACCTTGACCAAACCCTTAATCTTAACCTTAACCTTAACCTAACCTTAACCTTAACCTTCCCATAACCATAACCTTAACCTTAACCTTAACCTTTACCTTCACTTTACCCTTAACCTAACATTAATCCCTTAACCTTAACCTTAACCTTCCCATAACCATAACCTTATCCTTGACTTTACGCTTAACCTAACCTTAGCATTAACGATAACCTAACCCTAACCTTGACCAAGCCTTCACCTTAACCTTAACTTAACCTTAACCTTCCCATAGCCTTAACCCTAACCTTAACCTTAACCTTAACCTTCCCCTAACCATAAACTTAACTTTAACCTTCCCATAACCATAACCTTAAACCTAACCTTGACCTTACCCTTGACCTTAACCTTCACCTTAACTTTAACCTTAACCTTGACCTTGACCTTAACCTTACCTTGAAACTTATCTTAACCTTAACCTAACCTTAACCTTAACTTTACACTTAACCTTACCTTAACCATAACCTTAACCTAACCTTAACATTACCCTTAACCTTATCTTAACCTTACCTTAACCATAACCTTAACCTTAACCTTGACTTTACCCTTAAAGTAAATTTAACCATAACCTAACCTTAAGGTTAAGGGTTAAGGGTAAGGTTAAGGTTAAGATTATGGTTAAGGTTAGGGTTAGGTTATAGTTAAGGTCAAGGTTAAGGTTAGGTTAAGGGTAAATTCAAGGTTAAGGGTAAGGTTAGGTTAAGGGTAACGTTAGGTTAAGGGTAAAGTCAAGGCTAAGGTTAATGTAGTGTTCCAAATGGGGAAATGAGGCTCAGTTGCGAATATCTTGAGATATTCCACTATGGAATCAGAGCAGCATGGAAAACACACCAGTAACTTCTAAACCAGAGATAGACTAGTAGGGCATTTACTGGTTATATCACCTCCAAGGAGAGGATTAAAACCAGAGGCTTCTAGGCCCGTTCTAGACTCTGTCTATAGAAGACTGATGAAACACAGAAAATGTGGGGATGAAAAAATCTTCTTGGATTTTTTTTCCCTTGGGAACCTTATATCCATACCAAATCTGGAAACTACTCGGCCTTCTTAACAAGATCCCCTTGGGGTTTTTCCAAAATAATGCATAACAATTTGTAGATCTAGCTTTTAACACACCGAACTGCAGAAAAATTCAAAGATTTCTGAAGATGGCTTTCATTACATTACATATCATATCTGAACATGATTACATCAGCAACCAACTTTACAAATATCAAAAGGAGAGGCAAGCCTCAATCACCAGAGAGCTAGTACAATGAAAGATCTAAACAATAGAGAAACTTGTACATGAAAATAACGCAGTATGAGGAAGAGATTGCGCAGTAGCTGAGATGAACTGATACAACAAATAGAAATTATAGATCTGAAAGTAAAATGAGTGTAAGATCCTCTTCTAGGTGGTCACAAGACACCCTCCCTGAGAGAAATCTCCTCTAAACAACTAGATCTTGCAGATCTAGTTCCCCACTTGCTGAAACTCACAAACAACTGCAAAACCCTCAACAGGACCAGCGCTGCGATAGAAATGTAGCTTGGCCATAATGCCGGATAGTGGAGAGATGCATCACAATCCCCTCCAAAGAGCTACTCCATGGAAGGAGAGAGGATTCATAAATAGGAAATCCTCTTCCCTTAGGCTAAACAACCAAGAGACTTGAGTTGCTGCAACAACTTCTCAAAATTCTTCAACAACCTTTACTTGCTGCCTCTCCTTCTTTTTATAACATGAGGGCTTGCCAAAACCCTAAACCATATTATTCAACTTATCCTCTTTCACACATGTGATTCTCTTCTAGAAGTACATTGTGCTTGATGGATAAGCTCTCCTTCAAACTACGCTTTAGGTGGGGCCAAGTTGACCTATGAAAATGAATTTCCCCTTTTCACACTTAGGGGTGTTTAAAATAATAGCCCAGATTTATCCTCTTCACATTATGCATGTATTTATTCTTAACTTAGGAGTTTAATAAAACTCCTTCACATTCTTTTATTCATGAATAAAGCAAACTCAAAATAAATTGCAATATTCCCATGAGCAGCAAAAATTGGGAATATTACAGTTAAGGGTAAGGTTAAGGTTAACGTTAGGGGAAGGTTAAGGTTAAGGTTAAGGTTAAGGTCAAGGTTAAGGGTAAATTTAAGGTTAAGGTTATGGTTAAGGGTAAGCTTAAGGTTAAGGCTATGGTTAATGTTAGGTTAAGGTTCAGGTTAAGGTTAAGGTTAGGATTAAGTTTAGGGGAAGGTTAAGGTTAAGGTTAAGGGTTTGGTCAAGGTTAGGGTTAGGATTAAGTTTAAGGTTAAGGTTAAATATAACCTAACCCCAACCTTGACCAAACTCTTTACATCAAACTTAACCATAACCTTAACCTTAACCTTAACCTGACTAAACTTAAACTTAACCTGACTAAACTTAAACTTAACCTTAACCTTAACCTTAACCTTAAGCTTTACCATAACCTAGCCTTAACCATGAATTTACCCATAACCTATACCTTAACCTGACTGAACCTGTAACCTTAACCTTAACCTTCACCCTTAATCTTAACCTTAACCTTACCCTTAACATTAACCTTAACCTTAAGGTTAGAGTTAAGGTTATGGTAAGGTTAATATTAGGTTAACGATAAGGTTAAGGGTAAGGTTAAGGTTAAGGGTAAAGTCAAGGTTAAAGTTACGTTAAGGGTAAAGTCAAGGTTAAGGTTAGGGTTATGCTATTGCTAAGGTCAAGGTTAAGGTTAGGTTAAGGTTAAGGTTAAGGTAAAGTTAAGGTTAAGGGTAAAGTCAAGGTTAAGGTTAAAGTAAAGGTTAAGGTTAGGTTAAGGGTAAGGTTAGGCTTAAAGTTCAGGTTAAGGTTAATATTAAGGGTTTGGTTAAGGTTAAGGATAAGGTTAAGGTTAAGGTTAGGTTAAGGGTAAAGTTAACGATAAGGTTAAGTGTTTGGTCAAGGTTAGAGTTAGGTTATAGTTAAGGTCGAGGTTAAGGTTATGGTTAAGGTAAGGTTAAGATAAGGTTAGGGGTAAGGTTAAGGTTAAGGTTAGGTTATGGTTATGGTTAAGGTAAGGTTAAGGGTAAAGTTAAGGTTAAAGTTAGGTTAAGGTTAAGATAAGGTTAAGGCTAAGGTTAAGGTAAAGGTCAAGGTTAAGGTTAAGGTTAATGTTAAGGGTAAGGTTAAGGTAAGGGTGAGGTTAACCTTAACCTAACACTAACCTTAACCTTGAACTTAACTATAACCTTAACCCTAACCTTAATCTTCACCCTTAACCTTAACTTTACCCTCAAGGTTAAGGTAAGGATAAGGTTAAGGTTAAAGTTAAGGTTAGGTTAAGTCAAGGTTAAGGTTAGGTTAAGGTTAAGAGAAGGTTAAGGTTAAGGTTTGGTTAAGTCAAGGTTAAGGTTAGGTTAAGGTTAAGATAAGGTTAAGGATAAGGATAAGGTTAGGTTAAGGTTAATATAAGGTTAAGGTTAGGTTAAGTCAAGGTTAAGGTGAGGTTAAGGTTAATATAAGCTTAAGCTTAAGGTTAATGTTAAAGTTAAGGTTAAGGTTAAGTTTAAGGTTAAGGTTAAGCATAAATTTAAGGTTAAGGTTAAATTTAGTGTTAATATTGAGGTTAAGTTTAATGTTAAGGTTAAGGTTATGGTTAAAGTCAATGTTAATGTTAATGTTAGGGTTAGGTTAAGTTTAATTTTAAGGGTTTGGTCAAGGTTAGGGTTAGGTTATAGTTAAGGTCAAGGTCAAGGTTAAGGGTAAGGTTATAGTTAGGTTAAGGGTAAGGTTAAGATAAGTTTAAGTTTAAGGGTTTGGTCAAGGTTAGGGTTAGGTTAAGGTAAGTTTAAGGTTAAGGTTAGGTTAAGGTTAGGGGAAGTTTGAGGTTAAAGTTAAGGTAAGGTAAGGATAAGGTTAAGGTTAGGTTAAGGTTAAGGTTAAGGTTAGGTTAATGTTAAGGTTAAGGTTAGGGTAAGGTTAGGGTAAGATTAAGGTTAAGGTTAAGTTTAGGGGAAGGTTAAGGTTAAATTTAGGTTAAGGAAAGGTTAAGGTTACATTTAAGGGTAAGAGTAAGGTTAAGGTTAAGGTTATAGTTAATGTTCAGGGTAAGGTTAAGGTTAAGGTTAGGTTAATGGTAAGGGTAAGGGTAAGGTTAAGGTGAAGGTTAAGGTTAGGGTTAAGGTTAAGTTTAAGTTAAGGTTAGGTTAAGGTTAAGGTTAAGGTTAATCTTAAGCGTTTGGTCAAGGTTAGGGTTAGGTTAATGTTAAGGTTAAGGTTACGTTAAGGTGAAGGTTAGGTTAAGGGTAAAGTGAAGGTTAAGGTTATGGTTATGGGAAGGTAAAGGTTAAGGTTAATGGGTTAAGGTTAGGTTAAGGTAAAGTCAAGGTTAAGGTTAGATTAAGATTAAGGTTAAGGTTTTGGTTCTGGGTTTGGTCAAGGTTAGGGTTAGGTTATAGTTAAGGTCAAGGTAAGGTTAAGGTTAATGTTACGGGTTTAGTCAGGTTAAGGTTAAGGTTAAGGCTAACGGTAAAGTCAAGGTTAAGGTGAAGGTTAGATTAAGGTGAAGGTTAAGGTTAAGTTAAGGTTAAGGTTAAGGTTAATATTAAGGTTATGTTAAGGTTAAGGGTACGGGTTTAGTAAGGTTAAGGTTAATTTAAGGGTAAAGTCAAGCTTAAGGTTTGGTTAAGGGTATGGTTAAGGCTAGGTTAAGGTTAATGTTAAGGGTTTGGGAAGGTTAAGATTAAGGTTTAGGTTAAGATAAGGTTAAGTGTTAGGTTAAGGTTAAGGTTTAGGTTAAGTTAGGGTTAAGGTAAAGGTTAAGGGTAAGGTTAAGGTTCAAATTAAGGTTAAGGTTAAGGGTAAGGTTAAGGTAAAGGTAAACGTAAGGTTAAGGTTAAGGTCTTGGTTAGGTTATAGTTAAGGTCTAGGTTAAGGTTAGGTTATAGTGAAGGGTAAGGTTAAGGTTGAGGTTAAGGTTAAGGTTAAGGTTAAGCGTGAAGGTTAAGGTTAAGGTTCAAGTTAAGGTTAAGGTTAGGTTAAGGGTTTGGTCAAGGTAAGGGTTCGGGTAATGTTAGCATTAGGTTATAGTTAAGGCTAAGGTTAAGGTTAAGGCTAATCTTATGGTTAAGTTTAAGGTTAAGGTTATGGCAAGGTTAAGGTTAAGTTTAAGATTAAGTTAAGGTTAAGGATAAGGTTTGGTCAAGGTTAGGGTTAGGTTATAGTTAAGGTCAAGGTTAAGGTTAAGGTTACGGGTTTAGTCAGGTTAAGGTTAAGGTTAATGTTAGGTTAAGGGTAAATTCAACGTTAAGGTTATGGTTATGGGAAGGTTAAGGTTAAGGTTAAGGGGATAAATTTAGGTTAAGGTAAAGTCAAGGTTAAGGTTAGGTTAAGGTTAATAATAGGTTAAGGGTAAAGTTAAGGTTAAGGTTAAGGTTTGTTCAAAGTTAAGGTTAAGTTATATTTAAGGTCGAGGTTAAGGATTAGTTAAGGTTAATGTTAAGGGTTTGGTGAAGGTTAGGGTTATGTTATAGTTAAGGTCAAGGTTAAGGTTAGGTTAGGGTTAGGTTATAGTTAAGGTTAAGGTTCGGTTAAGGGTAAGATAAGGTTAAATTTAAGGTCAATGTTAAGGTTAGTTCAAGGTTAATGTTAATTTAAGGCTAAGGTTAAAGTTTTGGTCAAGGTTAGCGTTAGGTTATAGTTAAGCTCAAGGTTAAGGTTATGTTAAGGTTAAATTCAAGGTTAACATTGAAGTTTAGGTTAGGGTAAAGGTTTAGGTTAAGTTTAAGGGTTTGGTAAAGGTTAGGGTTATGGTTTAGGTTAAGTTCAACGTTAAGGATAGGTTATAGTGAATATTAAGGATAAGATAAGGTTAAGGTTAAGGTTAAGGTTAGGGTTAGGTTATAGTTTAGGTCAAGGTTAGGTTAATGTTATGGGTCTTAACCTTAACATTCACTATAATCGTAACCTTAACATAACCTTAACCTTACCCTAAAATTTACCCTAACCTTACCCTTAACCTTTTCTCAACCTTACCTTAACCATAACCTTAAGGGTAAGGTTATAATTAAGGTTAAGGTTAGGTTAAGGGTAATATAAGGTTAAAGTTAAAGTCAAGGTTAAGGTTAAGGGTTTGGTCAAGGTTAGGGTTAGGTTATAGTTAAGGTCAAGGTTAAGGTTAGGTTATGGGTAAAGTCAAGGTTAACATTAAGGTTAAGGTTAGGGTAAAGGTATAGACTAAGGTTAGGGTTAATGGTTTGGTGAAGGTTAGGGTTATGGTTTAGGTTAATGTCAAGGTTAAGGTTAGGTTATTGTGAAGGTTAAGGTTAGGGTTAGGGTTAGGTTATAGTTAAGGTCAATGTTAGGTTAAGGTTACGGGTCTTAACCTTAACCTTCACTATAACCGTAAACTTAACATAACCTTAACCTGACCCTAACCTTTACCCTGACCATACCCTTACCCTTAACCTTGACCAAACCCTTAACCTTAACCTTAACATAACCTTAACCTTGACCTTAACTATAACTTTAACCTTGAACAAAACCTTAACCTTAACCTTAGCCTAACCATAACCTTAACCTTAACCTTAACCTAACCCTAACCTTAACTTTACCCTTAACCTTAACCAAAACTTAACCTTAAATTTAACTTTACCCTAACCTTAAGGTTAAGGTTAGGTTATAGTGAAGCTTAAGGGTAAGGTCAAGGCTAAGGGTAAAGTTACATTAAGGTTAAGGTTAAGGTTATGTTAAGGGTAAATTTAAGGTTAGGGTTAGGTTAAGGTAAGGTTAAGGTTATGGTTAGGCTAAGGTTAAGGTTAAGGTTAAGGTTAGGGTTAAGGTTAAGGTGAAGTTTAAGGGTAAGGTTAAGGTTAGGTTAAGGTTAATTTAAGGATAAAATCAAGGTTAACATTAAGGTTAAGGTGAAGGTTAACGTTATAGTTTAGTTAAGGTTAAGGTTAAGGACATGTTCAAGGTTAACGTTAAGGTTATGGTTACAGTTAGGTTAAGGGTAAAGTTATAGGTTAAGGTTAAGGTTAAGTTATAGTGAAAGTTAAGGGTATGGTCAAGGTTAAGGGTAAAGTTAAGGTTAAGGTTAAGGTTAAGGTTATGAGTTTATTAAGGTTAAGGTTAGGTTAAGGTTAAGATACGGTTAAAGTTAAGGTTAAGGTTACCGTAAGGTCAAGGTTAAGCTGAAGGTTAATTTAAGGTTAAGGTTAAGGTTTGGTGAAGGTGAGGGTTAGGTTATAGTTAAGGTTAAGGTTAAGGTTAAGGTTAGGGTTAAGGTTAAGGTAATGTTAAGGTTAACCTTAACCTTAACCTTAAACGTAACCCTACTAAACCTTATCCTTAACCTTAACTTTACCCTTAACCTAACCTTAACCTTGACTTTACCTTAACCTTAACATTAACTTTACCCTTAAACTTAACCTTAACCTTAGCCATACAAAATGCATAACCTTAACCTTAACCATAACTTTACCCTTAACCTTGACCTTACCCTTAACCTTCACCTTAACGTTATCCTTCACCTTAACCTTAACCTTATCTTAACCTTGACCTAACCTTAACCTTAACCTTAACCTAAATATAACCTTACCCTTAACCTAACTTAACCTTAACCTTGACCTTGACCTTAACCTTGAACTTAACCTTAACCTTCACCTTCACCTTAACCTTAACCTGACTAAATCCATAACCCTTAACCTTAATCTTACCCTTACCCTTAACCTTAACCTTGACTTTACCCTTAGACTAACCTTAACCTTAACTATAACTTAACCCTAACCTTGACCTTAACTTTACCCTTAACCTTGACCTTAACCTTAAACTTAACCTTGACCTTGACCTTAACCTAAGCTTAAATTTAATCTTAAATTTATCTTACCCTTAACCTAACCTTAACCTTAACTATAACCTAACCCTCACCTTAACCTAACCTTAACCTTAACATTAACCATAACCTAACCTTAAGCTGCCCCTAACCTTAACCCTAACCTTAACCTTAACTTTACCCTTAACCTAACATTAACCTTAAATTTAACCTTAACTTAACCTAAACTTAACCTAACCTTAACCTTAACCTTAACCTTAACCTAACCTTAACCTTGACCTTATCCTAACCTAACCTTAACATAACCCTAACCTTGACAAAACCCTTAACCTTAACTATAACTTAACCCTAACCTTGACCTTAACTTTACCCTTAACCTTGACCTTAACCTTAATCTAACCTTAACCTTAACCTTAACCTAACCCTAACCTTGACCTTAAATTTACCCTTAACCTTGACCTGAACCTTAACCTAACCTTAAGATTAACTTTACCCTTAACCTAACCCTAACCTTGACCAAACCCTTAACATTAACCTTAATATTAATCTTTACCTAACCTTAACCTTAACCTAACCTTGACCTTAAATATAACCTAACCCTAACCTTGACCAAACCCTAACCTTAAACTTAACTTAACCTTAACCTTAACCTCACCCCAAGCTTAACCATAACCTAACCTTAACCTTGACCTTAACTATAACCTAACTCTAACCTTGACCAAACCCCTAACCTTAACCTTAATATTAACCTTACCCTAACCTTAACCTTAACCTTAACCTAACCTTAACTTAACCTTAACCTTAACCTAACCTTAACCTTAAATTTACCCTTAACCTAACCTTATCCGTAACCTTAACCTGAACCTAACCTTGACCTTGCCCTTAACATAAACTTAACCTTGAATTTACCCTTAACGTAACCTTAACCTTGAATTTACCCTTAACATAACCTTAACCTTGACTTTACCCTTAAACTTAACTATAACCTAACTTTGACCTTAAACATAACCTTAACCTTAACCTTAACCTAACCATAACCTTGACTAAACCTTAACCTAAACTTAACATAACCTTAAGGGTTTGGGAAGGTTACGGTTAAGGTTAAGGTTAAGATAAAATTAAGGGTAAGGTTAAGGTTAATGTTTAGGTTAAGTTAAGGTTAAGGTCAAAGCTAAGGGTAACGCTAAGTTTGAGGTTAAGGTTACAGTGAACGGTTTGGTTAAGGTTAAGGTTAGGTTAAGGGTAAAGTAAAGGTTAAGGTTAGGTTAAAGGGTAAAGTTAAGGTTAGGGTTAAGGTTAAGGTTAAGGTTAGGGTTAAGGTTAAGGGTAATTTTAAGTTAAGGGTAAGGTTACCCTTAACCTTAACTTTACCCTTAACCTAACCTCAACCCCTTAACCTTAACCTTAACTTTACCTAAGGTTAGGGTTAAGGTTATGGGAAGGTAAGGTTAAGGTTAACCTTGACCTTAACCTTAACTATAACCTAACCCTAACTAAGACCAAACCCTTAACCTTAACCTAACGTTAACCAAACCCTTAACCTTAATCTTAACCTAACCTTAATCTGACTAAACCCTTAACGTTAGGTTAAGGGTAAGGTTAAGGTTAAGGTTAAAGTAAGGTCAAGGTCAAGGTTAAGGTCAAGGTAGAGGTTAAGGTTAAGGTTAAGGTTAGGTTAAAGTTAAGGTTAATGTTAAGGGTAAGGTTAAGGACAAGGTTAAGTTACGTTAAGTGTAAAGTCAAGGTTAAGGTTACGTTAATGTTAAGTTATAGTTAAGGTCAAGGTTAAGGTTAGGTTAAGGTCAAGGTTAGGTTAAGGTTAAGGTTAGGTAAAGGTTAAGGTTAAGGGTTAAGGTTAAGGTTAAGGTCAAGGTTAAGGTTAACATTAGGTTAAGGTTAAGGTCAAGGTAAGGTTAAGGTTAAGGTTAAGCGTTATGTTAAGGTAAGGTTAAGGTTAAGGTTACAGGTTTAGTCAGGTGAAGGTTAAGTTTAAGGGTTTGGTAATGGTTAGGGTTAGGTTAGAGTGAAGGTTAAGGTTAAGTTAAGGGTAAAGTCAAGGTTAAGGTTAGGGTAAGGTGAAGGTTAAGGGTAAATTCAAGGTTAAGGTTACGGTAAGGGTAAATTCAAGTTTAAGTTTAGGTTAAGGATAACGGTAAAGTCAAGGTTAAGGTAAAGTTAAGGGTAAGGTTAGGTTAAGGTTACGGTTAGGTTAAGGTTAAGATTAGGTTAAAGTTAAGGTTAGTGTTAATGGTTTGGTCAAGGTTAGGGTTAGGTTAAGGTTAATGTTAAGGGATTGGTCAAGGTTAGGGTTAGGTTATAGTTAAGATCAACATTAAGGTTAAGGGTAAGGTTATAGTTAGGTTAAGGTTAGGTTAAGGATAAGAAAAGGTTAAGGTTAAGGGTTTGGTCAAGGTTAGAGTTATGATATAGTTAAGGTTAAGTTTAAGGTTAGGTTAAGCTAAGGTTAAGGTCAATTTTAAGGGTGAGGTTAAGGTTAGGTTAAGGGTAAAGTAAAGGATAGGTTCAGGGTAAAGGTTACAGGGAGGTTAAGGTTAAAGTTAAGGTTAAGGTTAAGGGTTTGGTCAAGGTTAGGGTTAGGTTATAGTTAAGGTTAAGGTGAAGGTTAAGGGTAACGTTATGGTTAAGGTTACATGTTTAGTCATGTTAAGGTTAAGGTTAAGGGTTTGGTCAAGGTTAGGGTTAGGTTAAGGTTAAGGGTAAAGTTAACGTTAAGGTTATGTTAAGGGAAATGTTAAGGTTAAGGTTAGGTTAAGATTAGGGTAAGGTTAAGGGTTAAGGTTAACTTAACCTTAACCTTAATTTTCAACATAACCTTAACCTTAACCTTAAGCCTAACGCTAACCTTAACCCGACTAAACCTGTAACCTTTACCTAACCTTAAAATTAACCTTAACCTATTCCTAACCTAGACCAAACCCTTAACATTAACCTTAACCTTAAGCTTAAGCTTAAGCTTAAGCTTAACCTAATCTTAACCTTAACCTAACCTTAACCTTAACTTTACCTTAACCTTAACTTTACCCTTAACCTTAATATTAACCTTAACTTTTCCCTTAACCTAACCTTGACCTTGACCTTGACCTTGACCCTAACCTTATCTTAACCTTTATTATAACCTAACCCTAACCTTGACCAAACCTTAACCTTAACCTTAACTTTACCCTTAGCCTAACCTTAGCCTTAACCTTAACCTTGGTTAGGGTTAGGTTAAGGTTAAGGTTAAGGTTAAGGTTAGTATAAGGGTTTCATCAAGGTAAAGGTTAAGGTTAGGTTAAGGGTAAGGTTATGGGTAAAGTTAAGGTTAAAGTTAGGGTAAGGTTAGGGTAAGGTTAAGGTTAAGGTTAGGGATAGGTTAAGGTTAAAGTTAGGTTAATGTAAGGTTAAGGTTATAGGTTTAGTTAGGTTAAAGTTAAGCTTAAGCTTCAGCTTTAGGTTAGGGTATGGTTAAGGTTAAGATAAGGTTAAGGTTATGGTTAAGGTTAAGGTTAGGTTAAGGGTAAAGTTAAGGTTAGGGTTATGTTAAGGATAAGGTTAAGGGTAAAGTTAAGGTTAGGGTTAGGTTAAGGTTATGGTTAAGGTTATGGTTAGGCTGATGTTAAGGTTAAGGTTAAGTTTAGGGTTAGGTTAAGGTCACATTTAGGTTAAGGTTAAGATTAGGTTAAGGGTAAGGTTAAGGTTTGGTTATATTTAAGGTTAAGGTTAAGGTTATGGGAAGGTTAAGGTGAAGGTTAAGGTTAAGGCTAGGTTAAGGTCAAGGTTACGAGTTTAGTCGGGTTAAGGTTAAGGTTAAGGTTAAGGGTAAAGTCAAAGTTAAGGGTAAAGTTGAGGTTAAGGTGAAGGTTAAGGGTAAGATTAAAGTTAAGGTGAAGGTTAAGGGTAAGATTAAGGTTAAGGTTAGGTAAAGGTTAAGGTTAAGAGTAAGGGTAAGGTTAGGGTTAAGGTTAGGATAAGGTTAATATTAGTTTAAGGGTAAGGTTAAGGGTAAATTCAAGGTTAAGGTTACATTAAGGGTAAGGTTAAGTTTAAGGTTTGGTTAAGGTTAGGGTTAAGTTATAATTAAGGTCAAGGTTAAGTTTAAGGTTAAGGTTAAGGTTAAGGTTACGTGTTTATTTAGGTTAAGGTTAAGGTTAAGGTTAATGTTGAGGGTAAGTTCAAGGCCAAGGTTAATATTATGTTAAGGGTAAAGTTAAGGTTAAGGTGAAGGTTAAGGGTAAGATTAAGGTTAAGTTTAGGTAAAGGTTAAGGTTAAGGGTAAGGGTAAGGTTAGGTTTAAGGTTAGGGTAAGTTTAAGATTAGTTTAAGGGTAAGGTTAAGGGTATATTCAAGGTTAAGATTACGTTAAGGGTAAGGTTAAGGTTAAGGTTTGGTTAAGGTTAGGGTTGGGTTATACTTAAGGTCAAGGTTAAGTTTAAGGAAGGGTAAGGTTAAGGTTAAGGTCAAAGTTACATGTTTATTCAGGTTAAGGTTAAGGTTAAGGTTAATGTTGAGGGTAAGTTCAAGGTCAAGGTTAATATTATGTTAAGGGTAAAGTCAAGGTTAAGGTTACGTTAAGGGTTTGCTCAAGATTAAGTTTAGGTTAAGGTTAAGGTTAGGGTTAATGTCAAGGGATTCGATTATAGCTAAGGTCAAGGTTAAGGTTAGGTTATAGTTAAGGTTAAGGTTAAGGTTATGGGAAGTTTAAGGTGAAGGTTAAGGTTAAGGCTAGGTTAAGGTTAAGGTTACGAGTTTAGTCGGGTTAAGGTTAAGGTTAAGGTTAAGGGTAAAGTCAAAGTTAAGGGTAAAGTTGAGGTTAAGGTGAAGGTTAAGGGTAAGATTAAAGTTAAGGTGAAGGTTAAGGGTAAGATTAAGGTTAAGGTTAGGTAAAGGTTAAGGTTAAGAGTAAGGGTAAGGTTAGGGTTAAGGTTAGGATAAGGTTAATATTAGTTTAAGGGTAAGGTTAAGGGTAAATTCAAGGTTAAGGTTACATTAAGGGTAAGGTTAAGTTTAAGGTTTGGTTAAGGTTAGGGTTAAGTTATAATTAAGGTCAAGGTTAAGTTTAAGGTTAAGGTTAAGGTTAAGGTTACGTGTTTATTTAGGTTAAGGTTAAGGTTAAGGTTAATGTTGAGGGTAAGTTCAAGGCCAAGGTTAATATTATGTTAAGGGTAAAGTTAAGGTTAAGGTGAAGGTTAAGGGTAAGATTAAGGTTAAGTTTAGGTAAAGGTTAAGGTTAAGGGTAAGGGTAAGGTTAGGTTTAAGGTTAGGGTAAGTTTAAGATTAGTTTAAGGGTAAGGTTAAGGGTATATTCAAGGTTAAGATTACGTTAAGGGTAAGGTTAAGGTTAAGGTTTGGTTAAGGTTAGGGTTAGGTTATACTTAAGGTCAAGGTTAAGTTTAAGGAAGGGTAAGGTTAAGGTTAAGGTCAAAGTTACATGTTTATTCAGGTTAAGGTTAAGGTTAAGGTTAATGTTGAGGGTAAGTTCAAGGTCAAGGTTAATATTATGTTAAGGGTAAAGTCAAGGTTAAGGTTACGTTAAGGGTTTGCTCAAGATTAAGTTTAGGTTAAGGTTAGGGTTAGGTTATATTTAAGGTCAAGGTTAAGGTTAGGTTAAGGGTAAAGTCAAGGTTAAGGTTAGGTTAAGGTTAAGATTAGGTTAAGGGTAAAGTTAATGTTAATGTTAAGGTTAGGTTACTATTAAGGTCAAGGTTAAAGTTATAGTTAAGGTTAAGGGTTTGATCAAGGTTAAGGTTAAGGTTAGGTTAGGATAAGGTCAAGGTTAAGGTTAAGGTTAGGTTAGGATAAGGTCAAGGTTAAGTTAGGGTTAAGGTTAAGGTTATGGTTAAGGTTAATGTCAAGGTTAAGGGTTTGGTTAAGGCTAAGGTTAAGGTTAAGGTTAAGGTTAGGTTAAGTTAAGGTTAATGTTAGGTTAAGGGTAAAGTTAAGGTTAAGGTTAGGGATAAGGTTAGGGGAAGGTTAAGGTTAGGTTAAGGTTAAGGTTAATGTTAAGGTTAGGATAAGGTGAGGGTTAGGTTATAGTTAAGGTTAAGGGTAAGATAAGGTTAAGGTTAAGGTTTAGGTTAAGGTTAAGGTTAGGTTAAGGTCAAGGTCAAGGTTAAGGTTAAGGTCAAGTTTAAGGGTAAAGTTATGGTCAAGGTTTGGGTTAGGTTATATTTAAGGTTAATTTTAGGTTAAGGGTAAATTCAAGGTTATGTTTAAGGTGAAGGTTAAGGGTAAGGTTAGGGTTAAGGGTTACGGGTTTATTCAAGTTAAGGTCAAGGTTAACGTGAAGTTTAAGGGTAAGGTTAAGGTTAAGGTTAAGGGTTTGGTTAAGGTTGGCTTAAGATTAAGGTTAAGGTTAAGGGTTTGGTCTATATTAAGGGTAAGGTTAGGATTAAGGTTATGGGAAGGTCAAGGTTAAAGTTAGGTTAAGGCAAGGCTTAAGTTAAGGTAAGGTTATGGTTAAGGTTATGGGTTTAGTGAAGTTAAGGTTAAGGTTAGGGGTTTGGTATGGGTTAGGGTTAGGTTATAGTTAAGGTTAAGGTTATGTTAAGGGTAAATTTAAGGTTAAGGGTTTGGTTAAGGTTAGAGTTAGGTTATAGTTAAGGTTAAGGTTAGGGTTAAGGTTAGGGTAAAGGTTCAAGTTAAGGGTTATGGTTAGGGTTATGGTTAAGGTTAAGTTTAATGGGGTAACTTAAGGGTAAGGTTTAAGGTTAAGGTTAAGGTTAAGGTTAAGGGTTTGTTCAAGGTTTGGGTTAGGTTATAGTTAAGGTTAAGGGTAAGGTTAAGGTTACAGGTTTAGTCAGGTTAAGGTTAAGGTTAAGGGTTAGCTCAAGGTTAAGGTAAAGGGTTTGGTCAAGGTTAGGGTTAGGTTATAGTTAAGGTTAAGGTTAATGTTACGGGTTTAGTAAGGTAAAGGTTAAGCTTCAGGTTAAGGGTAAGGTTAAGGGTTTGGTCAAGGTTAGGGTTAGGTTATAGTGAAGTTTAAGGTTAAGTTAAAGGTAAATTAGAGGTTATGGTTGAATTTAAGGTTAAGGTTAAGGGTAAGATCAAGGTTAAGGTTACAGGTCTTAACCTTAACCTTCACTATAACCTAACCTTAACCTTAACCTTAACTTTAACTATAACCTAACCTAACCTTCACCTTATCTATAACCTAACCCTAACCTTGACCAAAACCTTAACCTTAACCTTAACCTTAACTTTAACCTTAACCTTAACCTAACCTTAACCTTAACAACATTAAACTAACCTTAACCTTAACCTTAACCTTCCCATAACCATAACCGTAACCGTAACCTTAACCGTAACCTTAACCCTAACCTTTACCCAACCTTAACCTTAACTATAACCTAACCCTAACCTTACCTAATCCATAACCTTAACTATAACCTAACCCTAACATTAACCTTACCCATAACCTAACCTTAACCTTGACCTTGACCTTAAGTTTAAGGTTAAGGTTAAGGTTAAGGTTACATTAAGGGTAAAGTCAAGATTAAGGTTAGGTTATGGTTAAGGTTAAGGTTAAGGTTATGGGAAGGTTAAGGTTAAGATAAGGTTAAGGTTAAGGTTAAGGTTAGGTTAAGGGTTTGGTCAAGGTCAAGGTTAATGTTAGGTTAAGGGTAAGGTTAAGGTTATGGGTAAAGTTAAGGTTAAGGTTAGGATAAGGTTAGGGTAAGGCTAAGGTTAGGTTAAGGTTAAGGTTAAGGTTAAGGTTAGGGGAAGATTAAGGTTAAAGTTAGGTTAAGATAAAGGTTATGGGAAGTTTGTATTAAGGTTAAGGTAAAGGTAAGGTTAAGGTTAAGGTTAAGGTCGAGGTAAGCTTAACCTTGACTTTACCTTTAACCTAACCTTAACTTTAACTATAACCTAACACTAACCTTGACCTTAACCTTACCCTTAACCTTAACCTTAACCTTAACTATAACCTAACCCTAACCTTACCCTTACCATAATTGTAACCTTAACCTTAACCTTACCTGTAACCTTAACATTAACTTTACCCTTAAGCTAACCTAAGCCTTAACCTTACCCTTAACCTTATCTTAACCTTAAACTTAATCTTACCCTTAACCTTCACCTTAACCTTAACTTTACCCTTAACCTTGACTTTACCCTTAACCTTAACATTAACCTGAACTTGACTAAACCCGTAACCTTAACCTTAACCTAACCTTCACCTTAACCTTCCCATAACCTTAACCTTAACCTAACCTTCACCTTAACCTTCCCATAACCTTAACCTTAACCTAACCTTCACCTTAAACTTCCCATAACCTTAACCTTAACCTTAACTATAACCTAACCTTAACATTGACCTTAACTATAACCTAACCCTCACCTTGACCAAACCCTTAACATTAACCTTAACATTGACCTTAACCTTAACCTTAAACTTAAACTTGACCTTAACTATAACCTAACCCTAACCTTAACCTAAACTTAATCTTGAGCAAACCCTTAACGTAACCTTAACCTTGACTTTACCCTTAACATAATATTAACCTTGACCTTGAACTTACCCTCAACATTAACCTTAACCTTAACCTTAACCTGAATAAACATGTAACTTTGACCTTAACCTTAACCTTACCCTTCCTTAAACTTAACCTTGACCTTAAGTATAGCCTAACCCTAACCTTAACCAAACCTTAACCTTAACCTTACCCTTAACGTAATCTTAACCTTGAATATACCCTTAACCTTACCCTTAAACTAATCTTAAACTTACCCTAACCTTAAACCTAACCTTACCCTTACCCTTAACCTTAACCTTTACCTAAACTTAACCTTAATCTTACCCTTAACCTTCACCTTAACCTTAACTTTACCCTTAACATAATATTAACCTTGGCCTTGAACTTACCCTCAACATTAACCTTAACCTTAACCTTAACCTAAATAAACACGTAACCTTAACCTTAATCTTAACCTTAAACTTAACCTTGACCTTAATTATAACTTAACCCTAACCTTAACCAAACCTTAAACTTAACCTTACCCTTAATGTAACCTTAACCTTGAATTTACCCTTAACCTTACCCTTAAACTAATATTAACCTTATCCTAACCTTAACCCTAACCTTACCCTTACTCTTAACCTTAACCTTTACCTAACCTTAACCTTAATCTTACCCTTAACCTTCACCTTAACTTTAATCTTACCCTTAACCTTCACCTTAACCTCAACTTTACCCTTAACTTTGACTTTACCCTTAACCTTAACCTTAACCTTAACCCGACTAAACTCGTAACCTTAACCTTAACCTAGCCTTAACCTTAACCTTCACCTTAACCTTCCCATAACCTTAACCTTAACCTTAACTATAACCTAACCTTAACCTTGACCTTAGCTATAATCGAATCCTCACCTTGACCAAACCCTTGACATTAACCTTAACCTTAACCTTAACCTTCACCTTAACTGTAACCTAACCTTAATATTGACCAAATCCTTAATGTAACCTTAACCTTGACTTTACCCTTAACATAATCTTAACCTTGACCTTGAACTTACCCTCAACATTAAACTTAACCTTAACCTTAACCTGAATAAACACGTAACCTTAACCTTAACCTTAACCTTACCCTTAACCTTAAACTTAACCTTGACATTAATTATAACCTAACCCTAACCTTAATCAAACCTTAACCTTAACCTTACCCTTAACGTAACCTTAACCCTGAATTTACCCTTAACCTTACCCTCAAACTAATCTTAAGCTTACCCTAACCTTAACCCTAACCTTACCCTTACCCTTAACCTTAACCTTTACCTAACCTTAACCTCAACCTTATCCTTATCTTAACCTTAACCTAACCTTAACCTTAACCTTAACCCTAATCTTAACCCTAACGTTAAGGTTAAAGTTATGGGTAAGGTTAGGTTAAGGTTAGGGTTAGTTTATAGTTAAGGTCAAGGTTAAGGTTAGGTTAAGGTGAAGGTTAAGGTTAACGTTAAGTTAAGGTTAATGTTAATGGTTTGGTTAAGGTTAAGGTTAACGTTAGGGTTAAGGTTAAGTTTAAGATTAGGTTAGGTTAAGGTTAAGATAAGGTTAAGGGTAAGGTTAAGGTTAAATTTAAGGTTACGTTAAGGGTAAAGTCAAGGTTAAAGTTACGTTAAGGTTAAGATAAGGTTAAGGTTAAGGTCAGGTTAAGGTTACGGTTAGATTAAGGTTAAGTTAAGGTTAAGGTTAAGGTTAAGGGTTTGGTTAAGGTTAGGGATCAGTTATAGTTAAGGTTATGGGAAGGTTAAGGTAAAGGTTAAGTAAAGGTAAAGGTTAAGGTTACAGTTAAGGGTTTGGTCAAGGTTAGGGTTAGGTTAAGGTTAAGGTTAGGTTAAGGGTAAAGTTAAGGTTAGGGTTAGGTTAAGGTTAAGGTTAAGGTTAAGGGTAAAGATAAGGTTATGGTTAAGGTTACGGTTAAGGTTAGGTTAAGGTTAATGTCAAGGTTAATGTTAAGGGTAAGGTTATAGTTCGGTCAAGGTTGAGGTTAAGCTTAAGTTAAGGTTAAGATAAGGTTAAGGTTAAGGTTAGGTTAAGGGTAAAGTCAAGGTTAAGGTAAAGTTAAGGTTAAGGATAGGTTAAGGTTAAGGTTAAGGTTAGGGTAAGGTTAGGGTAAAGGTTAAGGTTAATGGTTAAAGTTAAGGTTAAGGGTTTGGTCAAAGTTAAGGTTAGGTTAGGTTAAGGTTAGGTTAAGGTAAGGTTAAGGGTAAGGTTAAGGTTAAGGTTATGGTTAAGGTAAGGTTAAGGGTAAAGTTAAGGTCAAGGCTAGGTTAAGGTTATGGTGAAGGTAAGGTTAAGGGTAAAGTTAAGGTCAAGGTTAATGCTAGATCAATGTTAAGGTTAGGTTAAGTAAAGGTTAAGGAAAGGTTAAGATAAGGTTAAGGGTAAGGTTAAGGTTAAGGTTATGGTTAAGATAAGGTTAAGGGTAAAGTTAAGGTTAAGGTTAGGTTAAGGTTAAGATAAGATCAAGGGTAAGGTTAAGGTTAATATAATGTTAAGGTTAGGTTATGGTTATGGGTTATAATTAAGGTTAAGGTTAGGTTAAGGGTAAGATAAGGCTAACCTATACGTAACCTTGACCTTAACTATAACCTAACCCTAACCTTGACCAAAACCTTAACATTAACCTTAACCTTAACCTTAACCTTGACTTTACCCTTAACCTAACCTTAGCATAACCTTACCCTAACCATAACCTTTACTTAACCTTAACCTAACCTTAACCTTAACCTTAACCTAACCTTAACCTTGACCCTAACCATAACCTAACCCTAAGCTTGACCAAACCCTTAACCTTAACCTAACCTTAACCTTAAGGTTATGGTTAGGGTAAGGTTAGGGTTAGGTTATAGTTAAGGTTAAGGTTATGGTTAAGGATAAATTATAGTGAAGGTTAAGGTTAAGGTTAAGGATGGAGGTTAAGGTTAGGTTAAGGGTAAAGTTAAGGTTAAGGTAAAGTTAAGGTTAAGGTTAGGTTAAGGTCAAGGTTAAGGGTAATGTTAAGGTTAAGGTTAAGGTTAAGGTTAATGGTTTGGAGAAGGTTAAACGTAAGGTTAAGGTTAAGCTAAAGGTTAAGGTAAACGTAAGATTAGGTTATAGTGAAGGTTAAGTGTAAAGTTAAGGTTAAGGTTAAGGTTTGGTTAAGGTTAAGGTTAAGGTTAAGGGTTTAGTCAGGTTAAGGTTTAAAGGTTAAGGTTAAGGTTAAGGTTTGGGTTAAGGTTAGGGGAAGGTTAAGGTTAAGTGTTATGTCAAGGTTAGGGTTAGGTTATAGTTAAAGTTAAGGTTAAGTTTAAGGTTAAGGTTATGGGTTTATTCAGGTTAAGGTTAAGTTTAAGGGTTTGGTTAAGGTTAAGGTTAAGGGTTTAGTCAATGTTAAGGTTAAGGTCAAGGTTAAGGTTAAGATAAGGGTAAGGGTAAGGTTAAGGTTAGGTTATAGTTAAGGTTACAGGTTTAGCCAGGTTAAGGTTAAGGGTAAAGTCAAGGTTAAGGTTAGGTTAATGTTAAGGTTAGTGTTAAGGTTAAGGTTAAGGTTTAGGTTAAGGTTAGGAGAAGGTTAAGGTTATGTTAGGTTAAGGTAAGGTTAAGGTTACGGTTAGATAAGGTTAAGGTTAGGTCAAGTTAAGGTTAAATTTAAGGTTAAGTTTAGGTTAAGGGTAAAGTAAAGATTAAGTTTAGGGTTAAGGTTAAGATTAGCCGAAGGTTAAGGTGACGGTTAAGGTTACGATTAAGTTTAAGGTTAGGTTATAGTTAGGTTATGTTAAGGATAAAGTTAATGTTAAGGTTAAGGTTATGGTTAGGGTTATGGTAAGGTTAAAGGTTAAGGTTAAGGTTGGGTAAAGGTTAAGGTTATGGAAAGGTTAAGATTAAGGGTAAAGTCAAGGTTAAGGTTACGTTAAGGCTAAGGTCAAGGTTAAGGGTAAAGTTAAGGTTAAGGTTATGATTAAGGGTAAGGTTAAGGTTAAGGTTATGGTTAAGGTTAGGTTAAGGGTAAGATTAAGGTTAAGGGTTTGGTCAAGGTTAGGTTTAATATTATGGTTAAGGTTAAGGCTAAATATAACCTAAACCTAACCTTGACCAAACCCTTAACATTAACCTTAACCTTAATGTTACACAACATTTTGTCACTTTCCCTGCAATCCCTCATCTCGTACATTGGAGGACTACTCCCGTGACCTCTGAACTGTAAAATTTCCTGAAAACACCTTGATGGCATCCTTCTGCATAAGGACAAGAATTATCTTGAAGATAATTTCCTTTAGAAAACCTTAAAAACCCATGTTTTGGAATTGGCGTAGGTATCCAGTTCATCCCTCGCACCAAGCCTATTAAAGAATGTTTTTTAACAATAGAAGGCGGAAGCTTGATTCTAACAACTCCAGAACGGATCACCAAAATGAGTTTGGATTGTTTGCCACTGGATCTCCCTGATTAGGAAGTGGTTTTCCACCTCTCATGGAACCTTCCTAAGAGATAGGAATCTCCCCCACCATTATAGGGAGCCTCACCTCTCTTTCTCCCTCTATAAAAGCCTGCCCTCTCCATTTTCTAGCTAGATGACAATTTGGGAAGAAAACTATAGTTGAGCGACTATTGAAAGAAGAGCTAAGGAGAACCCTGTAAGAGAGAGAGCCTTGTCTAAATTCTCGATGAGCTTTGTGAGACACGCTCCACTGGAAGCCCTGCCAAAGGAAGAACGCGACGTCGGAACTCGGTTGTAATATTTCTTTCACATTTTAATATATTCTTGACTACATTATTGGTTCCACTATTGTATTTCTTATTTGTGTAATGCAATTTAGTTCAATCCTTTCTGACTGATTGATAGTTACATGTTTGAATTATTACATTGTATGCCATTGTTTCTTCTATGCATGTGTACAGGTGTCCGGACGTGGTGAGCGGAAGGATTGTGATCTTTCAAGCTAGGAACGGGAAGTAGCGCTTCTTCTTCGATGATAGAAGCGTAGGACTTGTGGTAGGCTATCTATCATAGCTCTATCTTTTGTAACTAGGAATCGATATCGTAGTGTGTTTTCTTTATTGCTAGACCCACTCTAGGGCTAGTGGGATCGTCTATGTCTGCAGAGGGGATTTACCTCTCTAACAAATTGGTGACTCCACTGGGGATCAGTGGGAATTTGTCCTTCCTCTGTTGGTTTGTTTTTTGGCTTTTATTTTGATTAGTCTGCTTTTCTGGTTCACCTTCCTTGGTGTTAAACCTCTGTTCAGCCCCCAAAAGACCAGATCCAGTCTCTTTTTGTCCATTTTCATCATTTTTATAGGGTAAACTCAATTGGCGCGGCTATCCCCCTGACATTCGCTCCAACTAGCACTTGTTTCTCTTTAGGCACCCGTTTCATCCCCTGTTTGGCGCAGATTACAGCCGAACAGGTGCGCCAATCTTGCTTGGTTTTAGGGTTTTCCTATTCTTGTGCTCTCTAAGCTTGACTTTCGATCCTGGTTCATTTTGTCTGATTAACTGAGTTCTTTGAAGTCATTTTTTACTATGTTTAGCCCTTTTCCTTTGGTTTTTTGGCCTTTTCTGTCAGTTATGCATTGTATCCCTAGGGCTTCTAGGTGCTTCAATGTGCTGAACCTCCCGTGGGAGTTTTGGGTCTTTGCTTTCCTGGTCAACTTTGTTTTTGCTTCTTTGCGTTCATCTAGCTGAATCCCATTGAATCATTGCGTTTATTGAGTGATTGTTCTCTCTTTTGTTCAATTTCCCTTTGCATTGCTCCAAGCTTAGATCACATGGTTTGTTTGAGTCTCTTTCAAGATTTTTATTCGCTTTTAGGGATTTCGTCTTTAGTTTGAATCTTGATTGCGTTTGTTTGAGTTGAGTGAGCTTGTTTGGTTTCAGCTCTCTCTTTATCATTCTCAAATTAATGTTTTCATTAGTTTTCATTTATTTAGTGCATTTTCTCTAATATATTGAAAAACACAAAAAAAATTGTTTGCATTTTTTATTGGCATTGTGGAAATAAAAAAAAAATTCGCATTACTAGCATTGTATAATTCTAGAGAACGGTTTTCTAGTTTCATTAGATGCATTGGAAACTGTAGTGGATGTCTTTGTGTGTTCATTTTGGTTTTCATTTGAAAGCTCTCAACTCTCCTGTATATAGCTCTTCATTGAACAAAATGATATTTTGTGGCATGTAGTTTGCATCTAGAGGTTTTATGACATCCAACATTCGATAGGGCCTTAAAATTGAAACGTAAATTGAAGATCAAATTTAAAATTTACTGAATTCACCTAAGGCAACATTGAAACTTAACAAAACATCTAGTAGTCTAAGGTAGAGACGTGTTCCAGCGTCGTTAAACAGCGCTAGTACAGACTTGTGCTCCCCGTACCATCGTGTATATAAAGGGAGACCCCATTAGGTTGCAAATCCTTTATCCATAGGAAGCCGAGTCTACCACCTTTTACCCATGATACACCAGACACAATATTCAAGGAGATTACCTGCACGTATGTTAAGTCCTTCACTGATTTCTCTTTCATTTTTACCAAGGTGTATATGGCATTTCACGGATATCTGGTACACACATTTACCTAGATTACCAGAGCAGTCACTTTGATCTTTACTGACTCCCTAAATTTAAAAAGACCTTAAAGCGCTTGTCCTTTCATGTTTGTTTTCAAACTGAAAGTGATAGAGTCATGTTTTACTCGTTTCTATACTCTTAAAACATGAAACAGTAAAATTTACAGTTTCATTGTGGTAAAATTAATCACCTATGATCACACGCCCATTTAGAGATTGACTTTTTTGGCCTATTGTTGTTTGCCTTGGTTTTTTCCCGTGTGTCTTTGTTTTTGAACTCTTCCTCTTTTTTGCTATAGTCACAGTGGTGGAACCATCAATTTTTTCTACTGGTAGTCCTTATACAGAAGATTCATCAGAGGTCTCTCAGTCCTCTACTGAGCATCAGTAGCCCATTGTATCTGAGTTTCCCGACGGGGGACCGGTTATATCTGAACTTCCCTTTGGGGGACCAGTTGAGTTCAATTGACCCTTTTCCAACACTTGGTTTGGATTTGGAGTTGAGGAACACTTCCCTCCTCTTACATCGGGATCACCATTTTTGGCTACTGTCATACCTCCTAGTCCCCGTCATCTTTTAGAAGATCTTATGGCACGGTCAGATATGGACTCATCCAGTCCTACTCCTAGCGAGGGAATTCCTACTTCTGGTGAGGACTACCAGCTTTTTCCCGAAGATATCCCTGAACCATATGTTCTGTCTTCACCTGGTCCATCACTCCCAGCTGGATATAGGTCTTTAAGTTAGGTCATGGCCGCTATTTCCTTTATGGGAATATCGACTCCATCCACAAATCCGACCATTCCCTCGTTAGGGATGTTGCCATTGACACCTCTCACGGCATCTCCTTTTGTTACAACGACACCTATTAGACCTACTGTCTATGTGGCTATGTCTATGCCTGTTGTCACTACTCAGTCAACTAGGACCTTGTCAGTTCTCAAAGACGTTTATAAAGCTTCTACCATTCCAGAGAGCATTTCTCCCGAGGAGTATCGGATGTCTTTACAGTCGCCGATCTCCGAGGTTGGTCAGTCCTTTCAGGATATCAATAGTCCTGAATTTTCCCATTATGGAGTGGATGGTGCCCCGATCTACGTATTTCCATATCAATATGATGATCAGGGCAACCCTCTTTGTCTTCTGGCTCCTGAGGCTTATCAGTATATTAATGGTTTTTTTATCTACCTAGCCGGTGCAACCTTCTAATCAACAAGGGAAACCCTTACAGGGAAAGCCTTTGTTTTAGCAAGGATATGCTTCTGGCCCAAAAGGACAACCCTTCCAAGGACAACCTTCGGCCCAGCCAAGGTATGCATATGACTCACAAGGACAAACCCTTATAGGGACAACCTTTGGTCCAACAAGGATTATTGTACGGCTCACAAGGGCAGTCTTACAATCCTCAAGGTCAACCTCTACAGCCTCACCCTGTGGTCCAACCAAGGCAACCTCAAGGACTGGCAAGGAAACCAGGTTATCAACATGGACTACCATATGGTCCTGGGGGGCAAACCCATCATTCTCAACCATTAGTGCAACCTAAGAAACCTCATTTTCCAATTGGTCAAAATGTTGCACAACCAGGGCCATCTTATGGTCCTGTCCCAAGTCAACCTGGTTATCAGGCACAACTTGGCCCTCTCCTGCCATCAGGCCAACCTTCTCAGTCAGGGAAACTTGGTGTCCCTAATCAGCAAGGTCAACCAGGACAACCTGCACAACCTGTTAACCTTGCTCAGCCACCAATCTATTCAATGCCACAACCGAATCCACCTGTGCGCCTCACCTATCCGACTCAGCAGGGTCCCACTTACCAGCAGCCCGTTCGACCCCAAGGCGGCTATTACCTTCAAGGTCAGTCTCAGCTAGTTTACAACCCGCCTCAAGGTTCTGGTTATTACCCTCAACAGCCAGGCTATAGTTATACTCCCCAGTCAAATATGTACACTGCTCAATCGGGGCCCACGTACAATCAAAATCAATACCCTGGTTATCAACCCCTGTATCCTAGTTTTTAGCTGCCATATCAACCCAATTATCTAGCTTATACCCCCTATGGTCAGAATCCTCCAGGACAAAACCAATGGGGGTAGATTTATTCTCAACTAGGATGGAGTACAGGTACAGGTCCTTATCGGGGACCTAGCATGCCTTTTAACCCTCAGTTACCTTTTCTTGCCACGTTGGAGTTACCAGACGTGTCCAAATTGACCAATGATCTGATTCTTCATAATCCATATTGGCCTCCGTTCTGAAAAAGGTGCCTCATGATTGTCCTAAGTTTTAGGGAAAATCTGGAGAAGACCCCCAAGCACATGTCATGACATACCACTTATGGTGTTCTTCGAATTATTGGGTGGATGACTCTATTCGTCTGCGTATTTTCCAGCGCACTCTCACTAGTGCTACTGCTAAATGGTACATAGAAATACCTCATGGTATTTTTCAAGATTTTAATACTCTAGCTATGGCATTCCTGACTCATTTTCAATTACCGGTTCATTACGAAGCTAGGACGCATCTCCTGACATATCTGAAACAGGATAAAGCCACTCATATTTTAGATCATATTCACAAATGGAGATGTCGTCATCATATGATCAAGTTTTACATTCCTGATCAACTTCTAATTCATTAGTTCACTACCTCCTTTGTTAATAAGATTGCACAAGAAATTTCAATGGGGGCATGTGTAACCGAGGAACAGGCCATTGCTCGTGCCCAGTACCTTGATTTAGTGTACTCCCAGTCTGGCACATTATATGACATATTGAATGACGCCCCGTGACCAGGGACCTCTAGAGCACCAGCTACTCCATTAGTAGATGGTGTTATTGGTTCCATCTCTCAGAATTCTCGCAAGTCTTCCAATGAGAAGCAAAAATCGAATTCTTCCAACAATTTTGCTCCTCCGGCTACTCCAAATTCTGGTAAGACCTTGGAGGTCAATGTTGTCCAGGCCAATCCTGCAGAAAAAACCTCCAAAGGGAAAAATAAGGGCAAAGGCAAAACCAAATCCGATGCCCCAATACCAGAATCGTCCAAACCACGTGTTGATGATGGTTCACAGCGAAACTGAAGTACCCTTTCCTGATCTATGATGAATACCACTACACCAAAGATTATCCTAGACGATCTAAGATTAGACAACTTCTTAAGGGCTCTAAGAGAACTCCGGAAGTTCTTAATTAACCTTTTCCATCTCATCATACCCAGATGGTCGAGTAGTCTTCGCCATCTTCACTGTTTGGATCTCGGGTTTTCATGATGAATGGTGTTGTGCCTGTTTCTATTTCCACTTAGTCAAAATATTATGTTGGATCATGTCAGGAAGCCAGGAAGGAGGTCGTTGATGGCCCTCCTTCCCCACCTACCTCTGGCTCCCTGGAAATTGAAAGGCCCAGTGTTGAACCCATTGTATGGCACCTTCCAAAGGTGTTCTCCGAAAGTCTTCCTATAATCCAAACGCTTGTGTTGCTCAGCATTACAACATTGTTGAGAATTTGGCACAAGTGCCTTCCGCAATGTCCATGTTGGAAGTACTTCAGACTTTTCCATCCTAATGGACAGCTTTGTTATCTAAAATTGGCAAAATTGATCGTCTCGAATCTAGCCTTCTCACCTTCGATTTAGAGAATTTCATCCCCCCAACTTTCGCACCAGATCACGCTTGTTATAAAAGTCGGTATTAATGCTCTCACATCCATAGAGCCATTGTGGAAAAAGGTGCATCTACATGAGTTATGTCATCTGCTTGCTGGAAGGCCATCGGCTCTCCAACCCTCACTTCATCTCCCAATGCCCTAGAGGCATTCGGTGGAAGGGAATCAAAACCCTTGGGTGTTCTCGCGAGTCTACCAATTAAATTGCAAGGTAATACATTCAATGTCAAAGTGGAAGTTGTTGATGCCAAACTCAACTACAATATTCTACTCGGTCGTAGTTGGACCCACGCCATGTTGTGCGTTACGTCCACCCTCTTTCGACTTTTGAAGTTTCCACATGAGGGTAAGATTATTACTGTCGATCAATTTTCCTTCTTTACCTCATCCTCCAAGAACAACATGCCATACATGGATCAAATTCCCAATCCCCCTGAAATTATAGGACCAGGTATTTTCAAGGACGCCATTCTCATGGGTATTTTCCCTATTCCACCACCAAACACCATTCAAGTCAATATGATCTCTAGGTTGGATGACCCATGGATCATCCCTTCTCCTAAAAAGGCTGCCTCTTTTGGAGAATCGATGCCTCTGACCTCGGTTGAAATCAATTATTCTGAGATCATTGTGGTATCAGATCCTCCTACTGCTGATAATGCTCCTCTGAGCATGGATCTTGATGTTTTTTCTCAATCCCCTTAGCTCAGCGATGAAGATTTGCCTGATCTGTTCAGAGAAGTTTTTCCATCTGACGAAGCTATCATGGAGACTATGTCTCTCGAAGATGGGCATCATCGTTCCTTGTTTATGCCCGACCTAGGGGAAATTTCTAATTGTCTCGAGCTTTTTGCATCTCAGATTCCCTCTCTGGCACTCCAAACGCCAATATTGACTCATGAAGTTTTCTCGGAAGGAAATCTGAGCAATATTACCCAAACGATGTTGATCGACATCTCCGTTAAACTGGGGGTCGTCGAGAACATCCATGTGGGAGTCACTTGTTCTCCCGATGATATTCAAGTGTACAATAGTCTCTTCCATGAATTCTGTGATGTTTTTGTGTGGTCTTATGAAGAGATGCCTAGAATTGATCCTAGTATCGTCGTGCACGAAATTCCCACCTACCCCGGTGCGAAGCCTATGCACCAGCGTCTGCGTCCAATGCATCCTCGGAAAGTCGCTGCTATAAAAGCTAAATTTGAGAAACTTATTAAAGTGGGTTTCATATATTCGATCCCTCTGAAAGAGTGGGTTTCCAATATTGTCCCTATGGATAAGAAGCAGGGCACAATTCGAGTATGTGTTGACTAATGAGATATCAATCGGGCTTGCCCTAAGGAAAACTATCTCACCCCCTTTATCGATCAGATCATTGAAGATTGTGTGGGGAGTGAGATATTTTCCCTTATGGACAGATTTTTAGGTTATAATCAAATCAATATCCTTCCATCTGATCAACATAAGACCGCTTTCATCTGTCTGTGGTGCACATTCGCCTATAAGAAGCTCCCTTTCGGCTTAAAAAACGTTGGAGCTACCTTCCAGCGTGCCATGTCTTACACGTTTCATGACATACGTAATGTTGTTCAAGCATAACTGGATGACCTTCTGGCTCATTTAGCTCTACGCGAAGACCATCTGGAACATCTCCGCCAGATTTTTCTCTGCTGCAAACGTTACAACAGCAGGCTTAATCCTCACAAGTGCATCTTCTACGTTGAATCTGGTCAAATTTTAGGATTCATTGTCTCTAAGGATGGAATTTTCCTTGAACCTCTCAAGGTTGACGCTATCGTTAATCTTTCCTCCCCATCCTCGTTGCATCAGCTTCAAAATCTTCAAGGGAAAGCGAATTTCTTACGCCATTTTATCTCGAAATATGCAGAGGTAGCCAAAGGGTTTATGTGACCTCTAAAATAGGACATCCCTTTCTATTGGGATGAGATTGCTTAGCAACATTTCGATAACCTTAAGACGTTGCTTGTCAACGCTCCATTAATACGTCCTCCAAATTATCATCACAACTTTACCCTCTATTTGGTTGCAGCATTCAGTATAATCGCCATGGTTCTGGTACAGGATAACGATGATGGTAATGAGCACATGATTTATTACCTATCTTGAAACCTCCTCAACACTGAAACACATTATGCACACATCGAGAAGTTAGAGCTGGCTGTAGTCCAAGCCATTCATCGATTTCACCATTAGATCCTGTTACGCATGGTAATCATGATTTCTGACTGCAACCCCATGAATTATATCTTGTCTTGACAATTGCTGGGGGGAAAGTACTCAAAGTGGATTGTGATCCTCCAAGAGTTCGATTTTGAGTTCACTACTGCCAAATCTAAGAAATCACTAGTTTTTGCTGATCTCATTTGTTCTCTCCCTACCAAATCTATTCCATCTCAATCTGAGGATCATATCCTGGATGATACTCTCTTCCTAATCAACACTCTCAATCCATGGTACAGTGATATCATCGTGTACCTCCAGACATCGACCTTCCAGTCCAAGTTAACAAAGGATGCTCGACATCGCGTTTGACATCAGTCACAACCATATCACATTGTCAGAGACACCCTATATCGTGTTGGAGTCGATTTCGTACTCCGCCAGTGTTTGACCTTAGAATAGGCTGATAAAGTTCTGAATGACTGTCATAGTGGTGCCTGTGGTGGTCACATGTCTGGATATTCTACCACACAGAATATCCTTCATGTTGTCTAGTTCTGGCCCTCTATATTTAAAGACTATATTGTTGCAGTACGAAAGTGTCACGCGTGCCAGAACTTGCAACGCAAGATGCGTGCGCCACCTCTCCCATTACATCTTGTCATTACCATGGGCCCTTTTTCCAAATGGGGCATTGATTTTATGACGTGTAACCCTCACTTGGCCGAGGGGCATGCTTATATCATCATTGCCATAGATTATTTCACCAAGTGGGCCAAAGCGATGCCTACACTAGCTGCAGATGGTAAGACAGCTACACAGTTCATTTTCAACCGTGTGATCACCTGTTTTGGCGTTCCTCAAGCCATCATCACTAATCATGGCTCTCATTTTCGAGACTACATGATGGCAGAGCTGACATCTAAGTTGGGCTTGCGTCACGATAGCTCAACGCCATACTACCGTCAGGAAAATGGCTAGGTTGAAGCCCTGAACAAGGTACTTGTCACGATGCTTCAAAGAACAATTTGTATACACAAATAAAGTTGGCATCTCCAGTTGTTTTCAACTCTCTAGGCCTACAGAACGTTAGTGAAGAGTGTGACCAGATTCACACAATTTTAGTTGGTGTATGGTTTGGAAGCTACTCTTCTTGTTGAATGTGAGATCCCTTCACTAAAATTGGCTGTGGAATTATTGTCTAGTACTTCACCGGAGGAAGAACTTCTCCTATATCTCAAAATATGGATGAAACTTGCCGCTTGGTTGCTTTGGTTATCGAGGCATAAAAAAAGCGGGTTAAATCTCATTTCAATCAAACGGTTTCTCTACTTTATTTTATGAAGGGGGACCTCATCCTCTTCTATGATCAAGCCCATGACAAGCTTGGGGCAGGAAAATTCCAACCTATGTGGCATGGGCCCTATATCGTTAAACGTGTATTGAAAAATGGGGCTTATGAGTTGATTGATTATGAAGGTCTTCCTTTGGCGCAACCCAGAAATGGGTTGTACCTAAAGAAATATTATGCTTGAATCATTCTTGCATAGTATATGTACATAGGTGATTTTTCTTTTTGTGCATGTGAGGTGTGGTGCACTTTGTAAGCATTTTTCTGCTTATTAGGTCTTCCTGATTGTGCACATGTCTATTACTCCTTATGTCAGTTTCGCAGATGGTGCCTCCAGCAATACCAGGAACCTGTCCTCGGTAGCCAGGGTAATTTACAATCCTGCTGGTGAGTTGGTTGATTTACAAGGAGTTTGGTTAGGACCTGCTATGAATAATGTCGCAAAATATAGTGCCATTTTGGAATTATTAAACGAGGTTGTTAACCTCGGTATTTGTGCGTTACTTGTACATTTCTATTCACAACTTGTGGTTTTACAGCTCAATGGTCATTATTCAGTTAGAAACCCATGTATTTTAAGACTGTATCTACATATTCATTTACTTGAAAGGAATTTTTATTACATTACATATCAGCATATACCCAGACAAATGAATACACTAACAGATGCAGTAGCCAACATGGTATTAGATAGACATTTACGCAATTTGTAAAGCATCATCATATGTAATTAAGATCCATGTAGAAAATATATGTATATATATATGTCGAGTGTTTGCAATGTGTGCATCATATAAAACCAAAAATATACATGTTTTTTTCAATTACATTTGGAGACAACATGTCTCTCAAAAATATGAAAATAAAAAGCCTAGGTGACTAATTGGCATGGTACTCATGGTAGCACGTCACTGCTCACACCAACCACCTCAATAAGCATTGGATTCAAATCGGCACCCCTACGGTGTGCCTATGATAAGCTAAGGGAATGCCAGATAAACAAGCATAATCTGGAACCCCACAAGCAATCCCCTCTAGGTTTTGTACAAGCTCTTCCCCCTCACCCCTTTCACCTTGAGGGTCATAAGTGAGAGGGCTCCTCCTCGCTACTGGTGACATTCCAGTGGGAATCTCTGGGCCAACATATGCATACATATAGGATCAACTGTTAGAACATGCATGTATACCAAAAAAGCATAAAACTCATAAAATTAAAAATAATCTTACCCAGCTCCTCGTCCTAGTCCTCTCCTTTCAGGAGCAAAAGGTTTAGTTCTCCAGTAAAATCTATGCCCGCATAGGGCCAGTTCTCTATGATGATCAGCTGTCATCAGAGCCATCCAGAGAACTCGGGCGGCCATGACATCTGCTAGCTACCCCCTGCCCTGGGCATTAATGCCGCCCATCAAGCCATCTGTGGCTCTCTCAACAGTGGATCCAGGACTACTCACCCCCTGGCACTGGAAGATAGGTAGTCGTTCCAAGAATAACGACACCAAAATTGATCCATATCTAAACTGTTTCAGTTTGTTCTATTTGCATTTTGTGAGTTGTCGTTTGATGTTCATAGTAACGGCTATGGCCCAGTCAAACATTGTTGGGTTCATACACTCTAATGCAAGGAGGATCTGTGTCTTTGTAGCCTCATGTGGTTCCTGTGACCCCGCAGACTGGGTAATGGTATGTAGCACTACTCTGAGTGCTAGATCGGGAACAGTTTGAATGTCTACCTTTCCGTTGCCTATCCCTTTGTGTACCCCTCGGCACACCCTGTCCATGACCATCGTCATGTTTTCACCTGAAGGCCTAGTGTTGGTCAAGATAGGGACTAGACCTCTACATGACAGTCCAGTAATGAAGTACATGTCTGACACTTCGAGCTCAAGTACCTGATCTCAGAGTTTTAACTTCTCCTCATCCTCATCCCAGATGCTAATAAGATACTGTAGTAGTTCGGGCTAGGCCCGAAGACATGGCGTCAGGAAGAATATTTTCAGTCTGTAATTCTGGAGAGCATTCATACATTACTCATTTCCCATTGCCAATTCATCTTCCTCACTGTGCTCTCTTTCCTTCCATTAAATTACCATTTTTTCTTTATACCTGCATCAAATTGGTCATAAACACATTGTAAGATCCCTTGGGTACTTGAAACAACAATTTATTGGCAGTATTTTTGTTAAATTCATATGGAATGTTGGGTTGCGTGGTTGCCGGAGCTGTTTTGCTAACAGTCGCGCCACCTGGCGCAGCCCTTGTGTGAAAAAGGGTCGGTTGGCGCGAGTCTGTGCCTGGAACCCACACCAACCGCGAAGGCCCTAATTTTGCAATTCCTCCCCTCAGGGATGCCAAATAGCAATCAAAAGCTATGAAATATGACTTAAAATATGGCTAATGGAAGTGGCTCTTACCTTAAGAAGACAGAATCCGGATTATTCCACTGGGTTGTTCACAATTTTCGCCTGAAGATCGCAAAGGAAATGGCTCACTATCGCTCTGCAAAGAGGTAAAAAGGTGAAAAGTAAATAAGTTTTTACTATTTGTAATATTTATAGCTTTTGAGATCAAAATTGGGTTTTAAGACTTGTTTTTTTGATATTTCATTATGTTTTTGTTGAAAAATGGGTTTTACACTTGCTTTTTGTGCAGCGACAGGTTTTCACACGATTAGGACAAAGACATGAGTTGTATTTTATACTTTTTCGGACTTGGTAAAAATACGAAAAAGTCACTACTAGAGTCACCTTTCAGCTCTTTTCTGACCCTCTAAACTGAAGAGATTGTCGAGTTGCTTGTAATTTTGAGCTCGTTAAATTGGCTGCGAAGTGACATCTACCCAGTATATGTTTACCCCTTTTTCGGGCTGGGATAGATTATTTACGAAAAAGGAATACCCTAGCCTATCGTGACTAGGAGGTTCTCTCAGACATAGTTTTCTACCTTTTTGGATATGTGGGACTATATACGGAAAGGGACTGCTGGAGTTTTCTTTTCCGTTGTCTTTTCAAACTCTCTAAACATGAAAATATGTCGAGTTCTTCCTTTGTCAGACTCATTAAAAATTGATGACATCGGACTCCATTGTAATGACGTTACTTGAGTTCCTCCTTCCTAGGGATCATTAAATGTACTAGCTTAGATTTGTCCAAAGGAAAAACTTATATCGCTAGCACATGCTATCCCCTTCAAGCTTGTTTTCAAAAATAATTGGGGTACTCTCCATAAATGGTGGGGGAAAATGGAACCAGTATCATAGTTGTGTCAGTAGTATGTCGCTCTTGAACATGGCACTTATCTGCATTCATGTTGGGTTGGGGACATCTCATCTCGTTATCTTCTTGCCTTCATGGGTTTGGGTAATCCCTTTTGACGACTCATCTACTCTTTGCCATGTCACCATGACCTCAGATCCCTTGATGTCAAATACTACCAAATCCAATGTCGTGTCGTTGATATGTTCAAGATAAGTTGGCCTCTGTAGTTTTCAACCTCCCTCTGATTCTCTGTCAGTCTTGACTCACAAAAATTATATCCCTCTATCTTGTGTCGATGATGTGGGAAACATTATGGCCCACCTTCGATCAAGGTCACTTCCTGTCGACTTCAGCTCATTATCTAGGAAGCTAATATAGAGACTCCCTTCAGGTACCTTAGAGCTTGCATGCCTCAATGGCAGGTTCTTCGCATTCGACACAAGGTTGTCATTATTGGCCTTTGATCGGATGATTCTGCGGGTGTTCGACGCCAGCTCACTATTCACATTCCATAGATTGTACCTTTTTACCTTGAGAGCCATTGCCATTATTGGTGGTTTCTCTCGCATCTATTAACAACTTTCATTATTGGCTGGTAATCAGACGATGTTATTACATGTTTGACTTCAGCTCACATATTTGCATGCTCGAACCTATACTATGTTCAGGTTGAGATGGAGCGCAAGATCATGGATTTTGTCTAATAAACATCCAGGCTGCGAGTTTTTGTGGATTATTATGATTTATTACATGACTCATTCGATTGGATGGCTCCGACCATACCTGAGTGTACTTGTTGATCCTTATTTACTGGATGGCTATGTCCATACCTTGGATCCCGGTTTTTGTACACTCTATTATGGATGGTTGTGTCCATACCACATATCATGTATCAGAGATATCAATTGTATTTGTATTCGCAGTTCTTCCGATGATAGTATTTTCAGTTGGACGCGTTCTCATAAAGCATTTCACCCCTCCCTCTCTCTCGGACCTCATGCTTTAGGGGGCATATGTTACACAACATTTTTTCATCGTCTCTACAATCCCTCATCCCGTACATTGGAGGACTATTCTCGTGACCTGTGAACAGTAAAATTTCCTGAAAACACCTTGATGGCATCCTTCTGCATAAGGAAAAGAATTCTCCTGAAGAAAATTTCCTCTAGAAAACCCTAAAAACCCATGTTTTTGGATTGCAACGAGTATCCAGTTCATCCCTTGTGCCAATGGGGAAAATGCACACTAGTGGGCGTGCCAGCTGGCGTTTTGTTCCTGTGTTTCACTCATGCCAAGCCTATTAAGGAATGTTTTTTAATAATAGAAGGCAAAAGTTTGATTCTAACAACTCCAGAACGGATCACCAAAATTAGGTTGGGTTGTTTTCCTCCGGATCTCCCTGATTAGGAAGTGGTTTTCCACCTTTCATGGAACCTTCCTAAGAGATAGGACTCTACCCCACCATTATAGGGAGCCTAACCTTTCTTTCTCCCTCTATAAAAACCTTCCCTCTCCATTTGCTAGCTAGTTGAACATTTGGGAAGAAAACTATAGCTGAGCGACTATTGAAAGCAGAGCTAAGGAGAACCCCGTAAGAGAGAGAGAGCCTTGTCTAAATTCCTGATGATCTTTGTGAGACACATTCCGCTGGAAGCCCTTCCAAAGGAAGAACATGACGTCGAAACTCAGTTGTAATATTTCTTTCACATTTTAATATATGCTCGACTACGTTATTGGTTCCATTATTGTATTGCTTATCTGTGTAATTCAATTTAGTTCAATCCTTTCCGAATGATTGATAGTTACATGTTTGAATTATTACATTGTATGCTGTCATTTCTTCTCTGCATGTGTACAGGTGTCTGGACACAGTGAGTGGAAGGATTGTGATCTTTCAAGCTAGGAATGGGAAGAAGCGCTTCTTCTTCGACGACAGCATCGTAGGACTTGAGGTAGGCTATCTATCATAGCTCTGTCTTTTGTAACTAGGAATCAATATCGTAGCATGTTTTGTTTGTTTCTAGACCCACTCTAGGGCTAGTGGGATCACCTTTGTCTGCAGAGGGGATTTACCTCTCTAACACTTAACATGACCAAACCCTTAACCTTGACCTAACCCTTAACCTTACCCTAACTTCAACCTTAATCTTAACCTAACCTTAACCTTAACCTTGACATTACCCATAACCTTAACCTTAACCTTAAACTTACCCTTAACCTTGACCAAACATTATCTTAACTATAACCTTCACCTTAACCTTAACCTTACCCTTAACTATAACCTTAACTATAACCTTACCCTTAACCTTAACCTTAACCTAAACTTAACCCCTTAACCTTAACGTTCTAATAACCATAACCTTAGCCTTAACCTAACCTTAACCTTAACCTTAACCTTGACCTAACCTTAACCTTAACCTTAACCTTAACCTTAACTTTACCTTTAACCTTAACCTAATCCTTGACCTTAACCTTGGCCTTAACCTAAGATAACCCTAACCTTAACCTTAACCTTAACCTAATGTAACCTATAAACTTAACCTTAACCTTAACCTTACATTAACCTAACCTAACCTTAAGGTTATAGTTAAGGTAAAGGTTAGGGTTAGGGTTAGGTTAAGGTTAAGATAAGGTTAAGGGTAAGGTCAAGGTCAAGGTTAAGGTTATGGTTATGGGAAGGTTAAGGTTAAGGTTAAGGTTAGGTTAAGGGTAAATTTAAGGTAAAGGTTAAGGTTTGGTCAAGGTTAGGGTTAGGTTATAGTTAAGGTTAAGATAAGGTTAAGCTCAGGTTTAGGTTAAGGTTAAGGTTAAGGTTAGGGTTAGGTTATAGTTAAGGTTAAGGTAAGGTTAAGGTTAAGGTTAAGGACAAGGTTAAGGATAAGGTTAAGGTTAGGTTAAGGTTAAGGTTATGGGAAGGTTAAGGTTAAGGTTATGGTTAAGGGTAAGGTTAGGGTTAGGTTATAGTTAAGGTCAAGGTTATGGTTAAGGTAAAGGTTTATTTTAGGTTAAGGTTAAGGTTAATATTAGGTTAAGGGTTAAGGTTATGGTTACATTAAGGGTAAAGTCAATGTTAAGGTTAGGTTAAGGTTGAGATAAGGTTAAGGTTAAAGTTAAGGTAAATGTTAGGTTAAGGGTAAAGTTGAGGTTAGGGTTAGGTTATGGTTAAGATTAAGGGTAAGGTTATAGTTAGGTTAAGGTTAAGGTTAGTGTTAGGTTAAGTTTAAGGTTAAAGTTAGGGTTAGGTTATAGTTAAGGTTAAGGTTAGGTTAAGTTAAGGTTAATTTAAGGTTAAGGTTAAGGTTAAGTTTAAGGTTAAGATTAGGTTAAGGTTAGGTTAAGGGTTTGGTCAAGGTCAAGGTTAAGTTTAGGTGAAGGGTAAGGTTAAGGTTATGGGTAAAGTTAAGGTTAGGGTTAGGATAACATTAACCTTAACCTTAACTTTACCCTTAACCTTAAATTTACCCTTACCCTTAACCTTACCCTTAACCTTAATGTGACTAAACCCGTAACCAACTTGACCATTAACCTTAACCTTAACCTGAACCTTAACCTTAACCTTATCTTAACCTTAACCTTCCCATAACCTTAACCTTAACAATAAGGTTACGGGTTAAGGTTAAGGTTAGGTTAAGGGTAAAGTTAAGGTTTGGGTTAGGTTAAGGTGAAGGGTTAAGATAAGGTTATGGTTAAGTTTAAGTTTAGGTTAAGGTTAAGGTCAAGGTTAATGTTAAGGGTAAGGTTATAGTTCGGTTAAGGTTGAGGTTAATATTAGGTTAAGGTTAAGATAAGGTTAAGGTTAAGGTTAGGTTAAGGGTAAAGTCAAGGTTAAGGTAAAGTGAAGGTTAAGGATAGCTTAAGGTTAAGGTTAAGGTTAGGGTAAGGTTAGGGTAAAGGTTTAGGTTAAGGTTAAGGTTAATAGTTAAAGTTTAGGTTAAGGGTTTGGTCAAGGTTAAGGTTAGGCTAGGTTAAGGTTAGGTTTAGTTAAGGTTAAGGTAAGGTTAAGATAATGTTAAGGGTAATGTTAAGGTTAGGTTAAGGTTATGGGAAGGTTAAAGTTAAGGTTATGGTTAAGGGTAAGGTTAGGGTTAGGTTATAGTTAAGGTCAAGGTTATGGTTAAGGTAAAGGTTAAGTTTAGGTTACTCTTAATGTTAATATTGGGTTAAGGGTTAAGGTTAAGGTTACGTTAAGGGTAAATTCAAGGTTAAGGTTTGGTTAAGGTTAAGATAAGGTTAAGGTTAAGGTTAAGGTTAGAGTTAAGGTTAGGGTTAGGTTATGGTTAAGGTTAAGGTTAAGGGTAAGGTTATAGTTAGCTTAAGATTAAGGTTAAGGTTAAGTTAAGGTTAAGGTTAAATTTAGAGTTAGGTTATAGTTAAGGTTAACATTAGGTTAAGTTAAGGTTAAGGTTAAGGTTAAGGTTAAGGTTAGGATAAGGTTAGGTTAAGGGTTTGGTCAAGGTCAAGGTTTAGGTTAGGTTAAGGGAAAGGTTAAAGTTATGGGTAAAGTTAACGTTGAGGTTAGGGTAACATTAACCTTAACATTAAATATACCCTTAACCTTAAATTTACCCTTACTCTTAACCTTAACCTTAACATTAACCTGACTAAACTCGTAACCAACTTTACCCTTAACCTTAACCTTATCCTAACCATAACCTTAACCTTAACTTTACCCTTAACCTAACCTTAACTTTAAGGTTACCAGTTTAGCCAGGTTAAGGTTAAGGTTAAGGGTAAAGTCAAGGTTAAGTTTAAGTTAAGGGTAAGGTTAGGGTTAAGGTTCAGGTTAAGGTTAAGATTAAGTGTTTGGTTAAGGTTAAGGGTAAGGTTAAGCTTAAGGTTAGGTTAAGGGTAAATTTAAGGTTAAGGTTAAGGTTAAGGGTTTGGTCAAGGTTAGGGTTAGGTTACATTTAAGGTGAAGGTTAAGGTTATTGTTAAGGCAAGGTTAAGATAAGGTTAAGGGTAATGTTAAGGTTAAGGTTAGGTTAAGGTTATGGTTAAGGTAAGGTTAAGGGTAAATTTAAGGTTAAGGTTAGGTTAAGGTTAAAATAAGTTTAAGGGTAAGGTTAAGTTCAAGGTCAAGGTTAAGGTTAAGGTTAAGGGTAAGGTTAAGGTAACGGTAAGGTTAACCTTAACCTAAAATTAGCCTCAACCTTGACCTTAACTATAATGTTAACCCTAACCTTAAACTTCACCCTTAACCTTAACTTTACCCTTAAGGTTAAGATAAGTATAAGGTTAAGGTTAAGGTTAAGGTTAGGTTAAGGGTTTGGTCAAGGTCAAGGTTAAGGTTAGGTTAAGGGTAAGGTTAAGGTTATGGATAAAGTTAATGTTAAGGTTAGGGTAGGGTTAAGGTAAGGTTAAGGTTAAGATTAAGATTAGGTTATGGTTAAGGTTAAGGTCAAGGTTAAGGGTTAAGGTTATGTTAAGTTTAAGGTTAGGGTTAAGGTTAGGGTAAGGTTAGGTTAAGGTTAATGTTAAGGGTTTGGTCAAGGTTAGGGTTAGGTTATAGTTAAGGTCAAGGTTAAGGTTATGGTTACAGGTTTAGTCAAGTTAAGGTTAGGTTAAGTCAAGGTTAGGGTTAGGTTATGTTTAAGATAATGTTAAGGTTAAGGTTAAGGTTACATTAAGGGTAAAGTTAATGTTAAGGTTAAGGTTAAGGTTAATGTTAAGCTTAAGGTTAAGGTTGTGGTTAAGGTTAAGGTTAATGTTAATGTTAAGGTTAAGGTTATGGTTAAGGTTAAGGTTAGGTTATAGTTAACCTTACCCTTACCTTAACCTTAACCATAAGGTAAAGTCAAGGTTAAGGTTACGGTTAGGTTAAGGTTAGGATTAGGTTAAGGTTAAGGTTAATTTTAAGGGTGTGGTCAAGGTTAGGGTTAGGTTAAGGTTAGTGTTAAGGGTTTGGGCAAGGTTAGGGTTAGGTGATAGTTAAGGTCAAGCTTAAGGTTAAGTGTAAGGTGATTGTTAGGTTAAGGTTAAGGTGAGGTTAAGGTTAAGGGTTTGGTCAAGGTTAGGGTTAGGTTATAGTTAAGGTTAAGGTTAAGGTTGGGTTAAGTTAAGGATAAGGTCAAGGTTAAAGGTAAGGTTAAGGTTAGGTTGAGGTTTAGAATCGGTTAAGGGTAAAGTTAATGTTAAGGTTAAGGGTAATGTTAGGGTAACGTTAGGGTGATGGTTAGGTTAAGGATAAGGTTATAGTTAAGGTTAAGGGTTAGGGTTAAGGTTAAATTAAGTGTAAGCTTACAGTTAAGGTTAAGGGTTAGGTTTAAGGTTAGGGGAAGGTTATAGTTAAAGTTAAGGTTAAGGTTAAGGTTACGGGTTTAGTCATGTTAAGGTTAAGTTTAAGGGTAAGGTTAAGGTTAAGGGGGTAAGGTTAAGGTTAAGGGGGTAAGGTTAAGGTTAAGGTTAAGGGTAAGGTCAAAGTTAAGGTTAAGGTTAAGGTTATGGTTATTGGAAGGTTAAGGTTAAGGCTATGATTAAGGTTAAGGTTAGGGTTAGGTTATAGTTAAGGTCAAGGTTAAGGTTAAGGCTAGGTTAAAGTTAAGGTGAAGGTTAGGGTAAGGTTAGGGTAAGGTTAAGGTTAAGGTTAGGTTAAGGTTAAGGTTAGGGGAATATTGATGTTCATATAAGGTTAAGGTAAGGTTAAGGTTAAGTTTAAGGTTATGGGTAAGGTTAAGGTTATGGTTATAGTTAAGGGTAAGGTTAAGGTTAAGGTTAAGGTTAGGTTAAGGGTAAGGGTAAGGTATAGGTTAAGGTTAGGTTAAGGTCAAGGTTAAGGTTAGGGATAAGTTTAAGGTTAGGTTAAGGTTATGTTATGGTTAGGTTAAGGTTTGGTAAGGGTAAGAGTAAGGTTAAGGTTAAGGTTAAGGTTAGGTTAAGGGTAAAGTTAAGGTTACGGTTACGGTTATGGAAAGGTTAATGTTAAAGTTAAGGGGTTAAGGTTAGGTTAAGGTAAAGTCAAGGTTAAGGTTAGGTTAAGGTGAACGTTAAGGTTTTGAGTGTGGGTTTTGTCAAGGTTAGGGTTAGGTTATAGTTAAGGTAAAGGTAAGGTTATAGTAAAGGTTAAGGTTACGGGTTTAGTTAGGTTAAGGTTAAGGTAAGGTTAAGGGTTTAGTCGCATTAAGGTTAAGGTTAAGGGTTTAGTTAAGGTTAAGGTTAAGGTTAAGGGTAAAGTAAAGGTTAAGGTCAAGGTTAGGTTAAGTTCAAGGTTAAGGTTAAGGTTAAAGTTAATGTTAAGGTTATTTTAATGTTAAGGGTATGAGTTTAGTAAGGTTAAGTTAAGGGTAAAGTCAAGGTTAAGGTTAGGTTAAGGTTAAGGGTTTGGGAAGGTTAAGGTTAAGGTTAAGGTTAAGATAAGGTTAAGGGTAAGGTTAAGGTTAAGCTTTTGGTTAAGTTAAGTTTAAGGTCAAGGTTAAGGGTAAGGTTAAGGTTCAGGTTAAGGTTAAGTTTAAGGGTTTGGTTAAGGTTAAGGGTAAGGTTAAGGTTAAGGTAATGGTAAGGTTATTGTGAAGATCAAGGTTAGGTTATAGTGAAGGCTAAGGTTAAGGTTAAGGGTGAAGGTTAAGGTTAAGGTTAAGACCCGTAACCTTAACCTTTGATCAGGATTTATGCAGGAACATAAGAGAATAAAAAAACAAACATAAACATAGAGATGTAGTGGAAATAAGGCTTCATTTCATTAATATCAAATAACAGAAATATGCTTACAAACATAATGGAAATAAAATAGCTAGGGTGCTGGTAGCGAATATCTGAGAAGAGATGTGGCGGCTAGAGACCTCTAAACTATGTTACCATGAGGCTCGAGGGCCTATTTATTATGGAGAAACAATGGAGAACTATAAATGTCCAAAAACCTAACCCTATGAGATGAAGCGCCAAAACTATGGGCCCCATTTGGGTAAATTGGTGTTTGAACTTCCTGGGGACGTAACTTCGGCATACTTTCTTTGTTTGACGTACATGATACATCATTAGAAAGATCTATCCGAGGACTAAAAATGTCACCACAAATATATATTTTGAAACGAAATCATCTTCACTGCAGAAACGATGCCCAAAAAAAGTCATTTAGGGCCTCAAAATGGCTCCGGAAGTTCAGGACCCGAAAAACTGCTAAAAATAGTAAGTTGTGCCGAAACTGAAAAACTGAAAGAGACAATGGTGGGGTCCCAAGGGGAATAGGTGGGTGACCACTAATATCCACCTGGATTATTCCTCCCCACTTAGGAAGCAATGGTACCTATTGCGTTAATATCCTCCATGAGATGAGGAAACATCTGCTGAACTTGGTCCCTGGTGAACCACTTTCCTTGGTGCAGGAGTTGGCCAGCTTTGACAACCTGATACAGTTGGATCTTTTGTTGGTGAGTGTTCTGGATTTACATGTCCATGATAAAATATGTGGTGGCCTGTTCCATTTAGTCTGGGTTTAACTATATTGGTGTGAGTTGTTCTGCAATGTTAGAGGTGTCCAGTAGAGGTGGGAAGTAAGGACAAAGGATGTCCACATTGAATATTGGGTGAAAACCAAGGAATGGTGTAATACTGAGCTCGAAGGCATTGTTCCCTACAGCCTTGGTGATGGTGTACGGCATGTATCAGAGTGGGCGAAGCTTGCGATGGGGTCCAGTGAGGTGCTCCTTCTGCAAATGTAGCCACACTTTGTCACCCACCTGGAAGTTGTGTGGCGTACAAACAGATCATGGTGTGTCTTGTACTTAGCATTGGCTCTGTCCAATATGTCATGAAATTGTTGGAAGATGTGTTGTATGCACTCGATGAAGCTATTTTATTTGTCAACTTTAGACTGTACATGATCCGAATTAGCCTGAGTAGCTGCAAATGGCATGGCTATGTCAATGGGACATAGTGGCTAGAATCCCAAGCCCACCTGAAAGGGGCTGTCGCCGATTGAGTTGTGGAGATCCCGGTTATAACTATGTTGTACATAAGGGAGGCTCTCATCCCATGTGTGTGGATGCTTTGAATTGTACATGCACAAAATGTGTACAATCATTTTGTTGTACACATTCTATTGAGGACCTTTGTCTGGCCATCTGTTTAGGGATGGAAAGCTGTGGACTTGGTGAGCTTGGTGTCCAGCATAGACCAGATGTTACACAGAATTTTGTCGTCGTCCCTGCAATTCCTCGTCCCTCACATTGGAGGGATTTTTATGTGACCTGTGAGTAGTGACATGACCTGAAACCACTTTCATGGTATGCCCTTTCATAAGCACAAGCATTCCTCTGAAGAAAGTTTCCTCTGAAAAACCCTAAAAATAGATCTTTTTGCCTTGGCACGACTAGCCAGTTCAGCCCTTGCGCCAATTGGGAAAATCCACCATAGAGGGCGCACCAACTAGCACTCTGTCCCTGTGTCTCACTCATGCCAAGCTTAATAAGGGATGTTTTTAAAAAATAAATGGCAGAAGTTTGATTTCAACAAACTCCTGAACGATTCACTAAAAGGAGTTGGGTGGTGTTAGCCACCTATATTATTTTGTTATACCAAAAGGTGGCTAAGACTTTTGGAGCCTCCAAGGAACAAATTTTATCACTAAAAATTTGTTGGCTCTTGAAGACTCCTTGTAGGCCTCATGCCTCTGTCCAAAATCCTCATTACTGTTCCTATTAATTCTGCTGATTTCCTATAAGAAACTGCTGAAGAAACCATCATTTTTCCCCTTTCTCCCACTCATAACTAACCTTCATTTACTCCCCCTTTTCTCCATATTATTTCCCTACTTTTCATAAGTTTCTCCCTCCATTCATGAAAATCCTCCTGACATGGTTTAAAACTTCTTTTTGAGTTGTGCCGAAACCCCCAAATCCATTTAAAAACTTGAAATTTTTCATTAAAAAACAAAGTTTTATTGCTATGGACCTAAGCCCCTTGGGCTAAGTCCTAAACCACTTCCCCCCACATGCCCATGCGTCAAAACCAAATGCCAAAGCTTGTCGGCGCTAATCGCATCGCAAATATCCAAGGGTGCATGTCTTTGAACCATTGCAAAACTCCGATTGTGATTAGCCTTTGCATATAAAACCCCCGATCATATTATTTCTCATATAACCATAGAGCCCACAATCAGGCACTGAACCATTGAAGGGCCCCTCTCCGATCAATAATTTCCTTTGTAAACCTAAAAACCCACTTTCCGAAAGTTTTAAGTTAAAACGTAAAGTCACGTGATAAATATAAAATGGGTTGATCAAAAAGACCGATCGCGCAATCGCAATCGGAGAATTCACAATGGGTAGATCGGAAAGACCAGGCCCACGGTTCCGATTGCAATTGGACTTTAAAGGATCAGGCCTAGGGCATATTACAGTTCATATATCCCACGGCCCCGCAATCGGGCGCCTTTTTCCCTTTACTTATATATTTTCCGCCCGATCCATTATAACTTGTTTTTATTGCAAAAACTTTGGTTTTCATATGTTTAAAGCTTTTTCTGCCGGTGCGTAAGTCGAAGCAATCCTGACCATTGATATAGTCCTTCGATCCAACGGTCTGCACAAAATAGCATCACAAGTTTCAAATCGCATCGCAACTTTCCCCGATTGCCCAATCGCATGCCCATGTCTGTGACCTCCGATTGTGATTCCTCCGATTTGCTCCCCGCCGTTGATCTGACCCGAGATCAAAGGATATCGCTTAATCGCAAACCCATTTCTGATCGCAATCGCAAAGCCTGGTAGCGCCACCCCAATTGAAATCTTTCGATTTGATCCCGGCTGTCCATCCCCTTTTTGATCCAATGGTCATCGCTTGATCGCACTAGTCCCCCGATCGCGCAATCGCATCGGCATTTTCCAATCGCTCCTTTTGTTTCTCCCCTCCGATTACAATCCTTCAATTAGATCTAGACCGTCCACGTGTCCGAATCGGACGGTCCAAAACCACCCCGCCTTATTTCTTCTCCCCGCTCTCATTTTCCTGTTTTGCGCCGATCTCCACCATTAGATATTTTTATCCAACGGCTATGCTCTTTCCTCGCCATTTGAAGCAGTTTAACCTATTTTTGCAGGATTTCTTAATTGTTTTGTGTTTGATGCAGGTGTTTTAAATGGTTTTCCATTGTATCACAAAGAAATGCCGAGGGATGGGAATGACGATTCTCATGCCCTCATTTCAGTAAAGAGAAGCCATCCACGGGGCTCCATTCCATGTTTCGTCAGTACTCTATGAGTATTGGTGCCATAAAGCCCAGCGTGGCTCTACACATTAACAAGACACTGTTTTAATTCAAACACAGTTAAAGGGTATCAGTTTTGAAGATAAAGCACATCAGATGAAGATCGAAGACAGTTTTTATAGGGATTATGGCTAAGATAGTTATCAAAAGCCTAATCCCCAATCTAAAACACAGTTTAAAAGAAAACCTAAAGTGTTTTATCAGACAGAAAGCCTCCACCGCCACATCTGAGGCAAATTTATTCCTCATCTACCACCAAGCCACCTGTTGTCTCAAAGCATTTAAACAGAGGCCGAAGTTATCGAAGAAAATCTGATATTTGCCTCCAACGCAGCCAAGGAGTTACTCCACATAGCGTACAGAGCCTCAAAGTCAAATAAAGTTCCCACTGAGCTTTGATATTTATTGTAAAAAAGTTAATACAGTGATCCACCTGTAAATTTCTCCCTCGAGCCTCTCAAAAGGCCGAGAAGTCTTGAACCTATATTAATTATCCTGAGAGATATTTTCTCAGGTCACCTCCTCATTCTTCTATAAATACCTCAGAAGAAGATGAGAAATTGTTCGTTGCAGAACTTTGAAATACACTTGAGCTGGAGACTTATATTTGTACATAATGTTCACTGGCCCTTGAAGCTCTGTTTGTGATAGAGTAGTTAGGCTGAATAGTGAAGATGATTGCTGAACTGAAACATTGGACTTGAAGACTGTAACTGGTTTGACATCAATAACAAGCTGTTTCTTGGGATCCTGGTCTATATTGCTAGTGAAGTGCCTCTTTATTTGTTAATTGTTTTTCCTTCTACGTATGCCATATTGTTCATATTCTGTTGTAAAGAATAGTATAAACAGGGTTAGGACCTACTGTATATCAGTAACCTTCTCTGGCTAAGAAATCTTTATCTTGATGTTTTCTTCAAATTTGTTTATTTAGGAGTGATTCAATACAGTTTAAACAGTTACTAATGTTGGCGTTCCCTCGTCCTTTTGTTTGCTCAAACATTGTTCTCGAATGTTATTTCCATTATTTGCTATTAAAGTTAGACTAGAGAAGATATGGTTTGCCCTGATTCCTAGATCTTTTTCTCCAAAGGCAGATTCTGAAAGTTTCCCTTGGTGTTGACTGAAAGCAAACTAGGTTTAAAAGTACTTTATCTGATCTTAAGTTACACTTCGTTTCTCTTATATGTTTTCATACTTTCTGAAGGTGATTATGTGGATCACTGGATTGTTTGTCAATTAATCTGCTTTAATAAGAACTTGCCCAAGAATTCTATGGTTAGCCCTGTCCTTGGTTGGTTTTAAACAGTTACTTAAGAGGCTTTTCTTGTTTGGACTGACTATAAATCCTCTGAGAAATTATCATCAGTTTCCATCCCTCTAACACTTTATTGTTCCATTCCATCATTTTAAACTCAACAATCTTGTGGTATAGATGACTTGCCCCTTGGATCACTCTTGATGTTGTTTCTCAATTAAAGCCAAGATATGACTCCATAGCCCAATGGACTAAAAACCAGCGTTATATCTATCTATCTGCCAAAAATTTTCTATTTGCTTGCAACTTCTCACTTTTGAAACTTTTTACACTTAGGACTTTCCCCTCAAGTAACATTTCATGCTCAACCATCCAAAACAAAACAAAACCCTTGGCCTTCATAACTAGCCTAATATCATTACCTTAAGCTTTTCAAAGACAAATATCCATCTTTGTACATATTGGAGAGATCCCTCTCCGGATTCAGGAGGGCTAGATTTTAGAATCCCAAAGTTGGTTGAAATGATGTTAATTCTGTGATCGGACTTTGCCAATCTTGCTTATTACAGAGACCTAACATTTCTAGCGACTCCACTGGGGACGACTCCGCTGGGGAAACTGAGTGTTTTTAATACCTCAGAAAACCCTTTATTCAAGAACACTTTGAGAGTAAAAAGCAGCCTTTTCAAGCACTGCCTAAGATAGGTAATTATGATGAAACTTGTTTGAATCAATGACAAACTAGGTAAACCCTAGGTTTCTCTTAAGACTTTGTCTAACCTTGAAAAATCAATTGGCTTAGCCATAAGAGTAGACTGCCTTTGTCTCGCAACCTTAGTTAAGTTTTGAAACAAAGTTAGGATATTCTTAACAACCACAAAACTGAAAAATGACTTAGAAAAACCTAAAAATATTTCAGATTGGAATTAAATAAACATGGTGGTGGACCATAAGACCTTTTACCTCTGAAAGGAGCTAAAAATTTCCACTTGGCGACTCCACAATCCTTAAAAAAACCTTAAGACTCCACTGGGAAGAACCCTTATCATTATAGTATCATTCAAATTCAGTTAGAGGACTGTAGGATTAAAATTGTGAAAACAGATTAGTTAACCTCTCCAAGATTGTCATATCTGGTTGAACTTTTCTTGTTTATTTGGGTCTAAACAACATAGCATAGTGGCTTCTAAAAAGATTCACACTAGATCCCATCCAGACCCTAACCCATCTGAGATAGTTGATAATCCAGAAAGTATCCTTTGGAAGTCTCCTAAGGTTAAATTATTAACTGTTTTCAGATCACCCTTGAGAGCTAATTCAGTCCCTGAAAATCTTTCAGCTCTGCAACAATCACAAGCTAACTTAGTGAATCCATTTAGGACTAGGTCATTTGATGATATAATCTAGTTAGACTCTAAGTCTTCACTTTCATCTCCTGAAACAAGTGAACATCCTGGTGGCAGAGAAACAGCACCTCCTGATTTACATTTCCTTCACAATTTAGGTGTCTCTCATCCAAGATCATCTCAACAGTCTACTCCTGGTCCATCCACTTCTACTCACCCTACATCCACTGTTCAAACCACTACACCTCAGCCCACTTTCCCTTCTGTAAATCCACCTCCACCTCCTGCCATGGCTGCATGGTATGCTCCCTAGTTCTTCCCGCACCATTAGTCAATATCCCACATGACTACCAGTCCAAAATTCCATTGTATTATGCTAACAATGCTCCAACTGCATCACAGCATGTGGATAAGATGAATGACTATTTTGACCGAAATGAAATTGATGATGATTTTGTCAAACTTAGATTATTTTCTCAGAGCTTAGTGGGAGAAGTGAGAAAATGGTTTAAAGGTTTGGCCCCCCGTACTATTAATGATATTCAGGCCTTTCATCAAAATTTCCTGAACAAATGGGAAGTGAAGAAGAATCCTCTCCAAGTTCTTGCTGATTACAACAACCTTCATAGGAATCCAGGGGAAAGTGTACAAGCTTATTGTACCAGATTTAACAGTGTATATAATGCACTCTCCCCGGAACTAAAACCTCCACAAGGCTCTGCTTTAAAAAAATTTCCTGAAGGGTTTGATGCTGACATGACCTATTCTTTAAGAGAAAGAGATTTTGCAACTCTCGAAGATATGCAAAGGGGTGCTCTTTCTGTGGAATTAAACCTAATGGAGAAGAGAGCAAGAATGAAATCTGAAAAGAGAGTATCTTTTAGAGAGGAATCCACACCTTCTACTTCCAACTCAAAAATGGAGAGAATGATGGAAGAAATGATGAAAGAGATGAGCATAATTAAGAGAGCACAAGAAAATCAAAATCAAACTGCTCCTCAAAATAGAAACCAAAACCAGAATCAGAATGTTAGAAGGAACCAACCTCCAAACAGACCCAGGGAAGATGATCAGCAGATCACCCCTCCCTTTCATCAAAACTATGTAAGTGAGGTTGAAGAAACATAAGACATAACAAAGGAAGAGGATATCAACATGTTTGGGGAAGAGGATGATGACTTGGAAGTTCTTATGATAGGAAACAAGGTCTTTACACTCCTTATGATGACAAAAGAGATGGTAATGAAAATGATTATCAAGACATGGAAAATGTCGTCATAGAACCTCAAAGAGAATATGACCTTAGAAGCAAGACCAGTCAACAAGCCCCCAACACCAAAACCTCTGAAAAATCCTCTCAAAGCAGCACTGCGGCCAAGCCCAAAATAGCCAAACAAAAAGACAAAACAGTGGCTGATAATTCTGGTAAGGATAAAGAGAAAAACACTCAAAATTCTGAAAAACAGAGTGCAGACATCAGCAGTACTAACACTTCAGCTAGTACTCCTTCTACAACAGTTGTGTCAAATAAAACAAATCAGCAAGCTGTAATTGTTGATAGAGTGACAACTAATAAGGTTGAAACAAGTGCTTCAAAGAATCAAACTCCTTTCAGCCTGGAACAGGAAATATTAAAGATCAAAATCTCTGTTCCATTAACTGAGTTAGCTGCCCAACATGTATATAGGAACCAAATTTTGAAGGCTTTAAATATAGAGGAAAATGGAGATACAGTTAATCTTAGTGACGACCAACCAGAGTTGATTTTTGGCCCTAATATTGAAGGGAAGTTTCAAGAAGGACCAGTTCCTCCCTTTTATGTAAGTTTGAACATTCATGACAAAATTCTACACAACGCTATGCATGATTCAGGGGCTTCTCATAATTTAATGCCTAAAGCTGTGATGGAGAGCCTTGGTTTAGAAATTACCAAACCCTACAAAGACCTATACTCCTTTGACTCAAGTAGAGTAAAATGTCTAGGATTGATCAAAGACCTATGTGTTAACCTAGCCCATATTCCAGCCAAATGTTTACTCATGGACATTGTTGTGGCTGATGTTCCCCCAAAGTATGGAATGCTATTATCGAGATCCTGGGGAGCTAAGTTACAGGGGACTATGCAGATGGACATGACATATGCCACCATCCCAGTTTTCAATCAGACCAGAAGACTTTACAGGGAGTCTCATATGCAATACACGGTTACAAGTCAAGACAGACCACGAAACTCTCCTATATATTCTGTCAATACAGGCCTTGATTATTTTATCATGATTAACAATGAAACTCTTAGTGAGCAAGTCACTTTAACAGAATTAAAGGCCGACAGGAAAGAAGAGTATAATAATGCAGAAGTGTCCAAATAGTTTGCTACATGTGAAAACATTAGTAAACAAAACATAGGTCTTGATTTACCGCTCATGAGTCCATTATTTTTAGAACTTAACAACCCAGAAAATACCCCTAACATTTCTGGCATCATCCCTCAATCTATTGAGGAATTTGAGGAGTCAAAACAAATTCAATTGGGTGCTGCTAATCATGAACAGTCAGAAGGCACCATAGTTAAAAAGGACAATCGCCAAACAGATGAAACCGAAGACAATCATTTATGGAGTATGTATTTTGATGGGTCATGCACTATAAATAATGCTGGTGCAGGTGTTTCGATCACTAACATTGAAAACAACCACACAGAATGCATCTCATGCAAATTAAGCTTTCAGTGTTCCAACAACATAGCAGAATATGAATCCCTTCTCTTAGGCTTGCATCTCTTGAAGAAATTAGGAGCTAGAAGAATTAAAGTGTACGGGGATTCTGCGTTAATCATTAGGCAAGTCAATGGGGAGTATAATGCGAATCATCCCAGACTTAGAGCCTATCGGAATGATGTCATAGATCTTTTGACAACATTTGAGGAGTCAAACCTCAGTTTCATCCCAAGGAAAAATAACATTGTGGCCCACAATTTAGCTTTTGCGGCCCGGACATGTCTAACGCCATATGAGACTAGAGACAACACAACTTCAATAAAATTTAGACCAGCAGTGCCTGATAATGAAAAATATTGGCAAGTGTTTGACAATGACAAACAAATAGAAGACTTTATGCAATTCAGAAATGAGTTCGAACTGCACAGTTCAGATTCAGATTATGATACAGACTGCAGTGAAGAAAACTTTCTTGGTGAAGAAGAATCGTATCCTCAACCTGCCAATATTAACCTATTGTCTAGCAAACTTAGAAACAAAACAGAATTGAGTGCAGAGTTAGAAACGGAAGAATTACAAACTCTGCATTCTGAAGGTGAAAGTTTGCCGAGTGGTCTAACACCTTTAGAGGAGTTGTTCGATTTTAACGATGTGGAAAATAAGCCAAAACTGGAGCCCATAGAGACTGAAGTGGAAGAATGCAATATTGGCAGTAAAGAGAAACCGAAAATGATCAAACTATCCAAAACTTTGCCAGCTCACATTAAACTCAAATACATAGAGCTGTTCAAAGAATTTTCTGATGTTTTTGCATGGAGTTACGAAGATCTTAAATCGTATGACACTGAAATAATACAGCACAAAATCCCTCTTAAAGAAAACCAAAAACCATTTAAATAGAAACTACGCAGAATAAACCCTGTCCAGTTGCCATTGGTTCAGAAGGAGGTCATGAAAATGTATGAGGCTAGCATTATTGTCCCAATTAGATATTCTGAGTGGGTATCTAATCTGGTGTTCGTTAGGAAGAATACTGGAGAAATCAAGCTTTGTATAGACTTTAGAGACTTAAACAAAGCTTCGTTAAAAGAAAACTACCCTTTACCAAAAATGGATCACATTTTACAAAGGGTGGTAGGGTCTAAAAGGATTTCGTTGCTTGATGGCTATTCAGGGTATAATCAGATTTTAGTTCACCCTGCTGATAAATTAAAGATAGCTTTCACTACTCCATGGGGTACTTTCATATATGTGAAGATGCCTTTTGGTCTAATGAACGCTGGAGCAACCTTTCAGAGAGCCATGGACATAGCATTCTCGGAAGAATTGGGCTTCTTCATCATTATCTATCTAGATGATGTCACTGTGTTTTCAAAAATAGATGAAGAACATTTAGAACATTTAAGAAAATTTTTCGAGAAGTGCAGAAGGTTTGGAATATCTTTAAACCCTAAGAAGACACTATTTGGTCTCCAAGAAGGTAAGCTTCTTGGACACATTATTTCATAAGAGGGTATAAAGATAGATCCAAAGAGGATTGAGGCTATATTGCAAATCTCTCATCCTCGAAATATCGAGTTGCAGTCTTTCATTGGAAAGATTAACTTTTTGAGAAGGTTCATCCTTAACTTGGCAGAGCTCCTTAGAAATATCACAAACATGTTGAAGAAGGAGCAAGGGATAAAATGGACCTTGGAAGCAAAGACATCTTTTGAGCTGGTGAAACAAGCATTAACCAAAACACTGGTTCTCATAAGCCCTGATTTTTCAAAATATTTTTATATCTTCTCATTTGCATCAGAACATACTATTGCTGCTGTCCTTTTACAAAAAAATCCACAAGGACAAGAGCAGCCTATTGCATTCTTTAGCAAGGCATTGAGGGATTCCCCTTTGAAGTATAACATTATGGAAAAGCAAGCTTTTGCTTTGGTTAAAGCATTGAAAGACTTCAGAGTATACATCCTTCACTCACACATCGTTGCCTTTGTCCCTAATTCAGTTGTTAAAGACATTCTAACACAGCACCTAGATGGTAAGAGAGGTAAGTGGATTGATGTTATTCTTGAATATGATTTAGAGATAAAACCCACTAAGCTCATCAAAGGCCAAGGTCTAGCTAAATTAATGGCTGAATCAAATTGTAAAATTCTTGATATTAACATGATTAATGCTTTGGATAACCAAGAAGAATTCTCAACTCCTATTGTTGAAAACCATGTTATGAATTCTCCTTGGTATGCTGATATCATTTATGTTTTGCTTAATCTAAATACACCTCCTGGTTTATCAAAAACAAAGGCAAGATTCCTAAAGTTAAAAGTTGTAAACTATTGCATTATTGATAAATGTCTTTATTGGAAAAATGCAAGTGGTGTATTGCTTAAATGTTTGCCTGAGTTTGATGCAGAAAAGATTAAGCAGGAATTCCATGAAGGAGAGTGTGGAGGTCATTTATATTGGAAGTCAACAGCCAACAAAATTCTGAGGGCTAGTTTCTATTGGCCTACTCTTTTTCCTGATGTGCACAAGATGACCACTACTTGCCATAAATGCCAACTATTCGAAGGCAAAAGAAAATTGCTTCCCCTTCCATTGCATCCAATCACTGTTGAAGCTCCATTTCAACAGTGGGGACTTGACTTCATAGGAGAAATCCATCCCTCATCTTCTGCCCAGCATAGATGGATCCTTACTGCCACAGACTATTTCACTAAGTGGATAGAAGCCATTCCTTGTAGGTAGGCCAATGATTCAGTTATCATAAAATTTGTGGAGACTAATATTCTTTCCAGATTTGGCTGTCCTTCCAAAATTATCACTGATAATGCAATAGCATTTGGATCAAAGAAAATGGTTGACTTCTGTCATAAATACCAGATAACACTAGGGCATTCCACAGCCTATTACCCTCAAGGTAATGGACTTGCAGAATCTTCCAACAAAAGCTTAGTGAATATAATAAAGAAACTGTTGGAGGACAACAAGAAGTCTTGGCACACAAAGCTGATCCATGCACTTTGGGCTGACAGATTAACATTGAAGAAATCCATTGGTATGTCACCCTTCCAGCTTGTGTATGGTACAGACGCAATTTTTCCTAACAGCCTGGGTGTACCAGTTATGCAGTTGATCCAAGAACTGCAGACTGAAGAAAATGACATGACCGGGAGAATAAATCAGACCATTCATCTTCAGCAGACCAGGGAGGAAGTGTATAACAAAGCATTGCAGAAACAGGACAGCATTAAGAAGCTTTTTGATAGAAGAACAAAGGCCGGCAATTTCAAGATTGGGGACAAAGTTTTAAAGTGGGACTCGAAGAGGGAAGACAAGGGAAAACATGGTAAATTTGATAATCTATGGCTTGGCCCTTACTCTATTCATTCTGTTGCTGGGAATAATGCATTCTTCTTACAAGAGCTGAATGGAACAGAATTGTTTAGGGGTCCTGTCAATGGCAGGATGCTTAAGAATTAGTTCTATTGATCCATTTTGTGTTCTGAGGCCTTTATTTTTATTTTTCCATTGTGAATATTTCATCCACCATTGCATTCAAAGTTATGAAAAATCAAAAAATACAAAAACAAAGAAAGAAAGAAAAGAGGGCAGAAATGAAAAACAAGAAAGGCATAGCCCCATGCCAAAAAGAGAAATAAACCTGAAAGTGTGCAAGCTCAAATGCCACTCCTGAAAACACACTTCTGGTTAGTCAAATATTTTAAACTTGACTAATTAGCTTTCAATTTTATGCTGATAGGGTAGTGAAATTGATTTGCCAAACTGTTCAATCTTGGCTTATCAGTAGATAAATTAGGGTAGAAATGAAGGTTCAAACAAACTCAAAATCTGAACCAAAGTTTCCAAAAGAAGAATGACTCAAAACTGTTTTATTTTCTGAGTCACAAAAGAGAAAGAATGGTTCTAATTTGCTCAAAATCTGAACCAGAAGAAAGCAAAGACAACTCAAAGAAAAAGCAAAAACAGAGCTATGAAAAGATGAAGGAAGTGCTCAACTTTCAGATCTTAAGCCTTCCATTTTTTGATTTTAATTTCCTGCAAAAATAATGTCTATGTGCAACTTGTTTTTATGCCATAGATCATGGCAAGTCAAAAAGCTTAATCTTGACTTGACTGTTTTTGAATTTCTGTTATATAATTTAGAGAATGAAAGTCTGTTGGAAAGCTAAATCCCAACATACAGTAGATTAGGTAGAGAAATATCTAAGCTCAAATGTTTAATTTGAGCTCAGGGAGAAATAAGGAGTAGAATTAGATTAGTTTTTATGCTTTCAAAAGAATAAAATGTTGTAAGAGAGTTTGCCAATCCAAGTGCACTCTAAGAAGAAAAAATGTTAGATCTGTAGGATTGGGTAGGTAGAAAGCTTGTTGATGAAGGTCCCTCGTTTTCATGGCTGCCAAATATGTTTTTAGAGAAGATCATTCAAATCACAGGAAGGTAGCCCGATGGATGAGGCAACTAATCAACCTCCCAGAAGATGCAAGTCTGAAGTTCTTGATGCCTTCAAGAAGGCACCATCCCCAAGTGGAGCCACTGTTAGCCACCTATAATATTTTGTTATACCGAAAGGTGGCTAAGACTTTTGGAGCCTCCAAGGAACAAATTTTATCACTAAAAATTTGTTGGCTCTTGAAGACTCCTTGTAGGCCTCATGCCTCTGTCCAAAATCCTTATTACTGTTCCTATTAATTCTGCTGATTTCCTGTAAGAAACTGCTGAAGAAACCATCATTTTTCCCCTTTCTCTCACTCATAACTAACCTTCATTTACTCCCCCTTTTCTCTATATTATTTCCCTACTTTTCATAAGTTTCTCCCTCCATTCGTGAAAATCCTCCTAACATGGTTTAAAACTTCTTTTTGAGCTGTGCCGAAACCCCCAAATCCATTTAAAACCTTGAAATTTTTCATTTTTTTTTTTTTATTGCTATGGACCTAAGCCCCTTGGGCTAAGTCCTAAACCACTTCCCCCCACATGCCCATGTGTCAAAACCAAATGCCAAAGCTTTTCGGCGCTAATCGCATCGTAAATATCCAAGGGTGCATGTCTTTGAACCATTGCAAAACTTTGATTGCGATTAGCCTTTGCATATAAAACCCCCGATCATATTATTTCTCATATAACCATAGAGCCTGCAATCGGGCACTGAAACATTGAAGGGCCCCTCTCCGATCAATACTTTCCTTTGTAAACCCCAAAACCCACTTTCCGAAAGTTTTAAGTTAAAACGTAAAGTCACGTGATAAATATAAAATGGGTTGATCAAAAAGACCGATCGCGCAATCGCAATCGGAGAATTCACAATGGGTAGATCGGAAAGACCAGGCCCACGGTTCTGATTATGATTAGCCTTTAAAGGATCATGCCCCGGGCATATTACAGTCCATATATCCCACGGCCCCGCAATCGGGCGCCTTTTTCCCTTTACTTATATATTTTCCGCCCGATCCATTATAACTTGTTTTTATTGCAAAAAATTTGGTTTTCATATGTTTAAAGGTTTTTCCGCCGGTGCATAAGTCGAAGCAATCATGACCATTGATATAGTCCTTCGATCCAACGGTCCGTGAAAAATCACATCGCAAGTTTCAAATTGCATCGCAACTTTCCCCGATTACGCAATCGCATGCCCATGTCTGCGACCTCCGATTGCGATTCCTCCGATTCACTCCCCGCCGTTGATATGACCCGAGATCAACTGTTATCACTTAATCGCAAACCCATTTCCGATCGCAATCGCAAAGCCCGATAGCGCCACCCCGATTGAAATCTTTCGATTTGATCCCGGTCGTCCATCCCCTTTCTGATCCAACGGTTATCACTTGATCGCACTAGTCCCCCGATCGCACAATCGCATCGGCATTTTCCAATCGCTCCTTTTGTTTCTCCCCTCCGATTACAATCCTTCGATTAGATCTGGACCGTCCAGGTGTCCGGATCGGACGGTCCAAAACCACCCTGCCTTATTTCTTCTCCCCACTCTCATTTTCCTGTTTTGCGCCAATCTCCACCGTTAGATATTTTTATCCAACGGCTACGCTCTTTCCCCGCCATTTGAAGCAGTTTAACCTATTTTCGCAGGATTTCTTGATTGTTTTGTGTTTGATGCAGGTGTTTTAAATGGTTTTCCATTGTATCATGAAGAAATGCCGAGGGCTGGGAATGACGATTCTCATGCCCTCGTTTCAGTAAAGAGAAGCCATCCACGGGGCTTCATTCCATGTTTCGTCAGTACTCTATGAGTATTGGTGCCGTAAAGCCCAGCGTGGCTCTACACATTAACAAGACACTGTTTTAATTCGAACACAGTTAAAGGGTATCAGTTTTGAAGACAAAGCACAGCAGATGAAGATCGAAGACAGTTTTTATAGGGATTACGGCTAAGACAGTTATCAAAAGCCTAATCCCCAATCTAAAACACAGTTTAAAAGAAAACCTAAAGTGTTTTATCAGACAGAAAGCCTCCACCGCCACATCTGAGGCAAATTGATTCCTCAGCTACAACCGAGCCACCTGTTTCCTCAAAGCATTCAAACAGAGGCCGAAGTTATCGAAGAAAATCTGATATTCGCCTCTAGCGCAGCCAAGGAGTTACTCCACACAGCGTACAGAGCCTCAAAGTCAAATAAAGTTCCCACTGAGCTTTGATATTTATTGTAAAAAGTTAATACAGTGATCCACCTGTAAATTTCTCCCTCGAGCCCCTCAAAAGGCTAAGAAGTCTTGAACCTGTATTAATTATCCTAAGAGATATTTTCTCAGATCACCTCCTCATTCTTCTATAAATACCTCAAAAGAAGATGAGAAATTGTTGGTTGTAGAACTTTGAAATACACTTGAGCTGGAGACTTATATTTGTACATAGTGTTCACTGGCCCTTGAAGCTCTGTTTGTGATAGAGTAGTTAGGCTGAATAGTGAAGATGATTGCTAAACTGAAACATTGGACTTGAAGACTGTAACTGGTTTGACATCAATAATAAGCTGTTTCTTGGGATCCTGGTCTATATTACTGGTGAAATGCCTCTTTCTTTGTTAATTGTTTTTCCTTCTACATATGCCATATTGTTCATATTCTGCTGTAACGAATAGTATAAACAGGGTTAGGACCTACTGTATATCAGTAACCTTCTCTGGCTGAGAAATATTTATCTTGATGTTTTCTTCAAATTTGTTTATTTAAGAATGATTCAATACAGTTTAAACAGTTAGGAATGTTGGCATTCCCTCGTCCTTCTGTTTGCTCAAACATTGTTCTCGAATGTTATTTCCATTATTTGCTATTAAAGTTAGACTAGAGAAGATATGGTTTGCCCTGATTCCTAGATCTTTTTCTCCAAAGGCAGATTCTAAAAGTTTCCCTTGGTGTGGACTGAAAGCAGACTAGGTTTAAAATTACTTTATCTGATCTTAAGTTACACTTCGTTTCTCTTATATGTTTTCATACTTTCTGAAGGTGATTATGTGGATCACTAGATTGTTTGTCAATTAAGCTGCTTTAATAAGAACTTGCCCAAGAAGTCTATGGTTAGCCCTGTCCTTGGTTGGTTTTAAACAGTTACTTAAGAGGCTTTTCTTGTTTGGACTGACTATAAATCCTCTGAGAAATTATCATCAGTTTCCATCCCTCTAACACTTTATTGTTCCATTCCATCATTTTAAACTCAACAATCTTGTGGTATAGATGGACTTGCCCCTTGGATCACTCTTGATGTTGTTGCTCAATTAAAGCCCAGATATGACTCCATAGCCTAATGGACTAAAAACCAGTGTTATATCTATCTATCTGCCAAAACTGTTCTATTTTCTTGCAACTTCTCACTTTTGAAACTTTTTGCACTTAGGAATTTCCCCTCAAGTAACATTTCATGCTCAACCATCCAAAACAAAACAAAACCCTTGGCCTTCATAACTAGCCTAATATCATTACCTTAAGCTTTTCAAAGAAAATATCCATCTTTTTACATATTGGAGAGATCCCTCTCCGGATTCAGGAGGGCTAGATCCTAGAATCCCAAAGTTGGTTGAAATGATGTTAACTCTGTGATTGGACTCTCCCAATCTTGCTAATAAATTACAGAGACCTAACAGGTGGTTTGGCTCCGGATCTCCATGTATGGGAAGTAGTTTTCCACCTATCATGGAAGCTTCCTTAGAGATAGGGCCAATCCCATGATTGTAGGGATCCCAACTCCTCTTCCGCCATCTATATAAGCTTTCCTTCTCCCTTTTCAAGCTACCTGAACTTGTAGCAAGGACACTATAGCTGGACAGCTTTTGAGATCCAAGCCAAAGAGAGAGTGCCTTGTCTCGTTTCTGATAGGCTTCATTGAGACATGCTCTGCTGTCAACCCCGCCAAAGGAATATCAAGTGTCAGAGCTTTGGGTTGTATCTTTCCTTTGTTATTTTAATGATAAGTGAATTTGATTATGGTTCTATTCATGTTTCTATTTCTTTTATGCAATGAATTAAATCCTCTCTGACTGATGTATGGTTACAGAATTTAGATTTTACGTTGTATATCATTGTATCCTTCACATGTGTGCATGTGTTCAGATGTGTCAAGAGAAATAATCGTGATCTGCCAAGAAAGGGATGAGAAGCGTCATCCTTTATTCAACGACCACAGCAGAGGATTTGAGGTAGGCAATTCGATATGATTTTTTTCGTTTTGTAACTAGGAACCTGTGTCACTGCGTGACTTCATTGTTGCTAGAACCAATCTGGGCTAGTAGGGATCACCTCTGTCTGCAAAGGGGATTTACCCCTCCAACAAACTGGCGACCATACTGGGTCCAGACTTCCAAGATGTTTTCCTTCCATTGGACAGGCAACTATTGGAATCCATGACTTCTTATTCATCATGATGAAATGTCGTTTAGAGCAGATTTATTTTCCTTGGGTCAAGCTCCTTAAAAAATGAAACAAGCTTGTCGGAGCAAAGTTCTTTTTCTTGTGTCAAGCTCCTTAAACCATGAAACAAGGTCTCTTGAAGCATAGCTTTTTTTCTCCTATCAAGCTCGTTAAAAAATTAAACAAGGTGTTCCAAGGATATTTTGTCTTCTGTATCAATCTCGTTAAAAAATGAAACAAGGTGTCTTGAGGATAGTTCTTTTAATGTGTCAACCTCGTTAAAACAATGAAACACTTTCCTGTTCAATTCAAGTTTTTGATAAGATCTCGTAAAATCCCAGTCGAGACTTTCTCTTGATCGCATTCTTTGAACCTTCGCTCCATCTGCCTTGCATATGGATTGAATCTTGGGGGGCATGTACCTCAAATTGAGTCACCGTGCTGGGGGCATGCTTACATTTTTCAAGCATAGTTTGTTTCCGTTTCAAGCCTGTGTAAAAATAAAACCATTTTCAAGCATAGTTTATCTTTGTTTGAAGCTTGTGTAAAAATGAAACCAAATTCAATCAGAGTTTCCTGATTTCAAGCTTATGTAAAAATGAAACAATTCCCATTTTACCTCTTGTGATTTCCATTTTATCAGCCTATTTTTTCCAGATGAGCTTTGGTTTTCTCATTCCACCATCACCATTTGCTTGGCCAATCATATGCCTTCACTTGGTTGTTTTACCAATTCCTAAGGAACCACTGTGATGAGTGGTCTTGTTAGCCAACCTCTTGACCTTTACTTGTTTTGAGCAATTCCACCATTAACGGAACCAGTTGCTGCCCTTTATACCACTCATTCCTCCAGGAGGAGTCATCTTTTAGCTCTTTTCTCACTCTCTAAAACTGAAAATATTTCCGAGTCGCTTGTTGTTTTAAGCTTGATTAAACTGGTTGCAAAGCAATATCTACCCAGTATACTTTTATCCCTTTTTTGGGCTAGGATAGATTATTTACGAAAAAATAATACCCTAGCCTATCATGACTAGGAGGTTTTCTCTGACATAGTTTTCTACCTTTTCGGATCTGAGGAACTATCTACAAAAAGGGACTGTTGGAGTTTACTTTTCCACTGTCTTTTCAAACTCTCTAAACATGAAAATAAATCAAGTTCTTCCTTTGTTAGACTCATTAAAAACTGACGACATCGGACTCCGTCGTCATGACGTTACTTGAGTTCCTCCTTCCTAGGGCTCGTTAAAATGTATTAAGTTGGATTTATCTGAAGGAAAAACTTATATCGCAAGCACATGCTATCCCCTTCAAGATTGTTTCCAAAAATAATTAGGGTACTCACCAGAAATGGTGGGGAAAAATGGAACCAATATCACTGTCGTGTTGGCTGTATGTCGCTCTTGAAAATGGCACTTGTTTGCATTCGTGTTGGGTTGGGGACATCTCATCTCGTTTTCTGCTTGCCTCCATGGGTTTGGGTAATCATTTTTGACCACTCATCTACTCTTTGCCATGTCATCAAGACCTTAGATATTTTGATGTCAAATACTACCAAATCCAGTGTCGTGTCGCCAATATGTTCAAGAGAATTTGGCCTCTGCCGTTTTCAACCTCCCTCTGATTCTCTACTGATCCTGATTCAAAAACATTTTGTTCCTCTGTCTCGCATCGATGATGTGGGAGACATTATGGCCCACCTTCAATCAAGGTCACTTCTTGTTGACTTCAGCTCATTATCCAAGAAGTTGATCTAGAGACTCCTTTCTCGTACCTTGGGGCCTGCATGCCTCAATGGAAGGTTCTTCACATTAGACGCAAGTTTTTCATCATTGGCCTTGGATCGAATGATTCTGTGGGTGTTCGACATCAACTCACTGTTCACATTCTGTGGATCGTACCTATTGTACCTTGAGGGCCATCCTCAGTATTGGTGGTACCTCTCGTGTCTGTTAATGGCTTTCATTATTGGCTAGTAATTAGACGATGTTCTTGCATGTTCGACTTCAGCTCACTTATTCACATGCTAGGACTTGTACTCTGTTTGGGTCGAGATGGAGTGCAAGACCCTGGACTTTGTATAATGAAATCCAGGCTGCAGATTTTGTGGATTATCATGATTAGTTACATGACTCATTTCATTGGATGGCTGCAACCATACCTGAGTCTACTTTTTCATCCTTTCTAGATGGCTGCATCCATACCTTGGATCCTGATTATTGTATACTCTATTATGGATGGCTGCGCCCATACCACATATCATGTATCAGAGATATCAATTTTATTTGTATGCAGGTCTTTTGATGGCAGTGTTTCAAGTTGGGCATGTTCTCATAAAGTATTTCACACCTCCCTCTCTCTCGGGCATCATGCTTTAGGGAGAATCTGTTACACAACATTTTGTCACTGTCCCTACAATTCCCTGTCCTGCACATTGGAGGGATTTTTCAGTGACCTGTGAGCAGTTACATGACCTAAAACCCCTTTCAGGCATCCCATTTCATAAGCACAAGTATTCCTCTGAAGAAAGTTTCCTCTGAAAAACCCTAAAAATATATCTTTTTTCCTTGGCGCGACTAGCACCCAATTCAGCCCTCGTGCCAATGGGGAAAATCCACGATAGAGGGCACACGAACTGGTGCTCTATCCCTGTGTCTCACTCACACCAAACTTAATAAGGGATGTTTTTAAAAAATAAATGGTGGAAGTTTGATTCCAACAAACTCCTGAACGAGTCACTAAAAGGAGTTGGGTGGTTTGGCTTTGGATCTCCATGTATGGGAAGTAGTTTTGCACCTATCATGGAAGCTTCCTTAGAGATAGGGCCAATCCCATGATTGTAGGGATCAGAACTCCTCTTCCCCCATCTATATAAGCTTTCCTTCTCCCTTAGCAAGCTAGCTAAACTTGTAGTAAGGAGACTATAGCCAGACAGATTTTGAGAGCCAAGCTGAAGAGAGAGAGCTTTGTCCCATTTTCGATAGGCTTCGTTGAGACGTGCTCTGCTTTCAGCCCTGTCGAAGGAAGATCAAGCGTCAGAGCTTTGGGTTGTATCTTTCCTTTGTTATCTTAATGATAGGCGACTTTGATCATGGTTCTATTCATATTTCTATTTCTTTTATGCAATGAATTACATCCTCTCTTACTGATGTATGGTTACAGGCTTTAGATTTTACATTGTATATCGTTGTATCCTTCGCATGTGTGTAGGTTTTCATACGCGTCGAGAAGAAGAATCATGATATACCAAGCGAGGGACGGGAAGTGCCATCCTTTCTTCAACGACCACTGCATAGGATTTGAGGTAGGCAATTCATTATGATTTTTTTTGTTTTGTAACTAGGAACCTGCGTCACTGCGTGACCTGATTGTTGCTAGACCCGATCTGGGCTAGTAGGGATCACGTCTATTCGTAGAGGGGATTTACCTCTCTAAAACCAGAGGCTGGACCAAAATGTGCTGAGGAACCTGCTATCCTGATCTGATATGATAGACTGTAGGATCCCAAAGTGCAACCACACTCGTTCAAAGAAGATTTTAGCAGTGGCTTCTGCTGTGATATTCTTCTTGCAAGCTGCCATAATGGCCATCTTTGAGAATCTGTCGATGACCACGAAAACATAGTCATTTCCATGCTTAGTAGAAGGCAGGCCCGACATGTAATCCATGGATATGGATTCCCAAGGTCGACTAGGGGTACATAGCAGAGTATATAGGCCTTGATTGTTAATGGTTGGTTTGGCAATGGCACAAGAAGTGTAGGATCTGATGTGCTTCTTGAAATCCTTTCAAAGGCTCGGCCAATAGAAATACTTCTGCAATACTGCTACTATTTTCTCGACCCCGAAATTCCCAGCGAATCGACTGTAGTGTGCTTCCCATATCATCTTGGCACGCTCGCTTGAAGGAACACAAAGGTGTCCCAGGTGACATAAAAGTGCATCTTAGAGGTGAAAATTTGGAGCTTGCATACCCCCCAAGAGTTCCTTGTATATGTGGCCGAAGTCTGGGTCACTCTCATAGAGAAGTGGCCAATCAAAAGTCTCATGCCCACAAGAGTTGAAAACGGTGGTGAGCGCTACAATCGGTGGTCGGCTGAGGCAGTCTACAACATTATTGGTGCTACCCTTCTTGTACTTCATGTTCAAATTAAACTGTTGTAGATATGTGGACCACTTTTGATGGCGATCATTCTACAACTTCCCTTATGTTTGTATGAACTGCAGGGGTCGGTGGTCTATGTGGATGATTGTTTCCTTCCCCAAAATGTAATGCTTCCATTGTCGATAAGATTACATAATGGAATACATTTCTTTTAATAAGTGGGATACTTGCGAATTGTGTCAGACAATGTCTCACTATGATATGCAATGGATGTCCCTGTTGAGTAATAAATGCCTGATTAGCATAGTCAGAGGCAAACGTCTCGATCTCAAATGGTTGTTGCAAGTCTGGTAATGTGAGCACTGGGGCAGAAAAGAGGTGATTTTTCAATTCGGTGAACATCTTCTGTTGAGATTCCGACCAAAAGAATTTTGCTCTCGCTCCTCCCTTCTGACTTGACTCAAGGGCCAAGTGATATGAGAGAATCCGAACACGAACCTACGATAGAAATTAGCAAGACCCAGAAAGCTTCAAAGATCTATTATAGTGGTTGGGGCTGGCCAATACCTAATGAATTGGATCTTGGTTGGATCCACATGCACCCCCCTTTCATCAATAATGTATCCCATATATTGAACCTGGGTCATGCCGAAAGTTCACTTCTCCAAATTGGCACACAACTTGTGTTGCCGTAGTGTTTGGAGGACTTGTCAGATGTGGTGGGGGTGCTCTTCCCAAGTCTGGCTGAAGATCAGAATGTCATCTAATTACACCACTACAAATGAGTTGGTGAATGGCCACAAGATGTCGTCCATCAACCTCATGAAGGTTGCGGGATCATTCGTCAACCCGAAAGGCATGACCAACCATTCAAAAAAGCCTTCCTTGGCTTTAAAGTCAGTCTTCCACACATAGGAGGGTTCGATTGGTACTTGGTGATACCTAGACTTCAAGTTGATCTTGCTGAAATATTTTTCCCCTTTGACTTTTTCCAGAAGGGCATTGATCTGTGGGATTGGGTACCTTTTTCGAACAGTGATCTTGTTCAGCGCCCGATAGTCAATACAGAGTCTCCACGTCCCATCCTTCTTCTGTAAAAACATGATTGGGCTCCCACAGGGTGATGAACTTGGTCTTATGTGACCTTTCTGTAGCAGCTCTTGAATCTACCTCTTGATTTCATCGTTCTCCAAAACAAAGCACTGATAGATTGGTCCATTGGGTAGCGGCGCACCTAGGGTCAGATCAATCGGGTGCTTGACCTGACAGTGCAGAGGAACCCCTGTGGGTGAAGTGAAGATGTCCCCGTACTCCTCCATAACCTTGTCCATTTGTTTTTGTCATGTAGAGGAGCCCTCTCTCGAGGTCGTGGCCACAATCTTCTTCTTGCCCTGGGGGCGGATCACCAGGAAAACAAATTTCCTAGTTTGGGAAATGAGCTTACTACATTGTTTTGAAGTAACCAAAGAGATAGAAGAAGGAGGTGGTACCTCTGGTATCCTGTACAATTTATTTCCCAAAGTAACAATAACAATGTGAGGCCGAGACTCATACACAGCATGATGCTTCCACAAGTATGGTTGTCCTAATAATACATCAGAAACATTAATAGGAGCAATGTCACATAGTACCTCATCTGTGAAGGGGTTGATGGTATATGGAAGGCAGCACTGTTTGCTAACTTGGAGATCTCGTCCTTAGTGAAGCCACCCGATGGTATATAGATGTGGGTGAGTTGTGGTCGGAAAGCCCAACTTCTTCATGGAATCTGCTGAAATGAGGTTCTTTTGGCTCCCATTATCGATAATGAACTATACCAGGGAGCCCTTTACCCACATCTGGGAGTGGAAGAGACGTTCCTCCTCCTTTGGATCTTCTAGTTCCTCCTTATGGATCTTCATAGTGGCAACAGTGGCGTTGGGCTTTGCATCAATAATATGTTTCCCTTTGTCATTCCCCTTTTCAGGTTATGATTCAGAGTTGGAGCATGCATCTGACTCGGAAGCCCTCATCTCAGCCACCAACGACTGCTTGGCCCAACACTCACTTGTGTTGTGAGTGGAGCTCTAATGGAACTCACACCACTTCCCCGTGTCCTTATTTGGCTTTGCGGTGTTGTTCTTTGCTTGTGGCTTTGACAAGTTGTCTTGAGCCACCATGCCTTAGCTATGTCATTTTTTCTGTGGTTTGGGAGCACCTTTCCCTTGCTTTTGATTCGCAGATCCAAAGTCTCGTTTCTTCTGTTTGAATTTCTGTTCAATCTTGGCAGCATATCGGTATGCCGTACCAAGCGAGGAGATGTCAAGGAACTCCATTTCCTCCTGAATGTATCTGTGCAGACAACTGCGATACTTTAGCACCATATGTTTCTCTGAATCTTTGATACCCAAATTTGTGGGTAGGGTATGGAACAAATTCTTCAGCTCATGCACATCTTGACCCCTTTGTTGTCGCAGTGTGGTCCATTGTATGTACTTGTCCTTATAGCTCCCCACAGGATAGTATTATTCCTTGATGGCATCTAGGAAAGAATTCTAAGTGGCTAAGACTGAGAACAGAGAAGGTTTTGTATCGTCCTTTTTCTCACAGTAGGTTTCCCACCAGTCCTTGACATGGGGGGTAGCTTTGAGGAGTGCAAAAATAATCTTCTCCCGGTCGGAAAAATCATGAACCGAGAAATATCCTTCCAATAGATTCAACCATCTATCTATAGCATCTGCATCTATTTGACCCTCAAATATGGGGATGTCAAAATCTACTTGTACCTTAAAGGGAGTCGCACCTCCAGAGTAGCTGATGGATGCACATGCACCATCGGTGGGCAGCCATTGAAGGATTTGGGCAAAGTTATCCATCATCGCGTTCCTTTATTTTTCGAGGGCTTCCTCGAGCAATATTTTGATAGGATCTCATGCTCCCTCATCTTTCTTTTAGTCCCCCATGGGTGTCCGTCGGGTTTTGCGAGGCTGATCTTGCAAAGGTTCCACTAGAACGAGTCCTAAATCCTTATACCCTAACCTCATTGGGGACATGCAAAGAAGGATCGAGAAAAAGCAGACCGCTCTGATACCACTGATCTAGATTTATGCAGGAACGCAAAAAAAATAGAAATAACCATAAAAATAGAGATGCAACGTAAATAAGGCTTCATTTCATTAATATCAAATAACATAAATATGCTTACAAACATAATGGAAATAAATTAGCTAGGGTGCTGGTAGCGAATCTTTGAGAAGAGATGTGGTAGCTACAGACCTCTGAACTGTGTTACCATGAGGCTCTAGGGCCTATTTATTATGGAGAAACAATGGATAACTCTAAACGTCCAAAAACCTAACCCTAGGAGATTAAGCGCCAAAAATATATGCCCCTTTTGGGTAAATTGGTGTTTCAACTTCCCGGGGATGTAACTTCCGCATACTATCTTCGTTTGATGCACATGATACATAATTAGAAAGATCTATATGAGGACTAAAAATTGGACCACAAATATCAATTCTAGAATGAATTCATATTCACTACAAAAAAAATTCCCAAAAAATGTCGTTTAGGGCCTCAAAACAGCTCCGGAAGTTCAGGACCCGAAAAACTGCTAAAAATAGTAAGTTGTGCCGAAACTAAAAAAATGAAAGAGACAATGGTGGGGTCCCAAGAGCAATAGGTGGGTGACCACCAATATCCACTTGGATCAACCTTCACCTTAACCTTAACCAAACCTTAACCTTAACCTTAACCTTAACCTTCCCCTAACCCTAACCTTAACCTTAACCTTAACCTTAACCTTCCCCTAACCCTAACCTTAACCTTAACCTGAACCTTAACCCTACCCTTAACCTTAACCTAAGATTAACCTTGAATTTACCCTTAACCTTAGCCTTAACCTGACTAAACCCATAGCCTTAACCTTAACCATAACCTAACCTTAACCTTGACCTTAACTATAACCTAAACCTAAAGCTAACCATAACCTAACCTTAACCTTAACCTTAACCTTAAAGGTCATAGCCTTAACCTTAACCATAACCTAACCTTAACCTTGACCTTAACTATAACCTAAACCTAAAGCTAACCATAACCTAACCTTAACCTTAACCTTAACCTTAAAGGTCAAGGTTAAGGTTAGGTTAATGGTAAAGTTAAGGTTAAGGTTAAGGTTTGTTCAAGGTTAGGGTTAGGTTATAGTTAAGGTTAAGATAAGGTTAAGGTTAGGTTCAGGTTAAGGTTAGGTTACGAGTAAAGTTATTGTTAAGGTTACGGTAAGGTAATGGTAAGGTTATGGTTAAGGTTAAGGTTAAGGTTAATGTTAATGTTAAGGTCAAGGGTAAGGTTATGGTTAAGGTTAAGGTTACGTTAAGGTTAAGATAAGGTTAAGGTTAAGGTTAATGTTAAGTTTAAGGGTAAATTCAAGGTTAAGTTTAAGGTTAGGGTTACGCGTCTTAACCTTAACCTTCACTATAACCTAACCTTAACCATAAACTTAACCTAAACCTTTACCCTAACCTTAACCTTAACCGTGACCTAAACCTTAACCTTATCTAAACCTTAACCTTCACTATAACCTAACCTTAACTTTGGCCTTAACTATAACCTAACCCTAACCTTGACTAAACCGTTAACATTAACCTTAACCTTAACCCTAACCTTAACCTTATCTTACCCTTAACCTAACCTTAACCTTGACCTTAACTTTACCGTGAACTTAACCTTAACCTTAACCTTAACCTAACCTTAAACTTAACATATCTTAACCTTAACCTTGACCTTAACCTTAAATTTAACTATAACCTAACACTAACCTCGACCAAAACCTAAAGTTAGGTTAAGGGTAAGATAAGGTTAAGTTTAAGCTTAAGCTTAAGGTTAGGTTAAGTGTAAAGTCAAGGTTAAGTAAAGTAAGATTAGGGGAAGGTTAAGGTTAGGTTAAGGGGTTAAGGTTAAGGTTAAGGTTAAGGGATTGGTCAAGGTTAGGGTTAGGTTATATTTAAGGTCAAGTTTAAGATTAGGTTATAGTGAAGGTTAAGGTTAAGTTAGGTTAAGTTAAGGTTAAGGGTAAGGTGAAGGTTAACGATTTGGTAAAGGTTAGGGTTAGGTTACAGTTAACGTCAAGGTTAAGGTTATGTTAAGGGTAAAGTTAAGGTTAAGGTTAGGTTAAGGATAATGTTAAGGTTAAGGTTAGGTTGAGGTTAAGGTTAGGTAAGGTTAAGGTTATGGTTATGGGAAGGTTAATGTTAAGGTTAAGGTTAAGTTAAGTTTAAGGTTAAGGTTTGGTCAAGGTTAGGGTTAGGTTATAGTTAAGGTCGAGGTTAAGGTTAGGTTAAGGGTAAAGTCAAGGTTAAGGTTAGGTTAAGGGTAAAGTTAAGGTTAAGGTTAAGGGTTTGGTCAAGGTTAGGTTTAGGTGTTATGGGTTTAGTGAGATTAAGGTTAAGGTTAAGGGTTTGGTTAAGGTTAGGGCTAGGTTATAGTTAAGGTCAAGGTTAAGGTTAGGTTATAGTGAAGGTTAAGGTTAATATTAGGTCAATGTTAAGGTTAAGGTTAATTTTAGGCTTTAGTTAAGGTTAAGGTTAGGTTACAAGTATACATATAAATTTTAAGTTTAGGTTATAGTTAAATATAAGGTTAAGGTTACGGGTCTTAACCTTAACCTTCATTATAACCTTAACCGTAGCCTTAACCTTAACTATAGCCTAACCCTAACCTTGACCAAACCCTTAACCTGACTAAACCCTTAACCTTAACCTTAACCTTAGCCTTAACCTTCACCTCGACCTTAAATTTACCCTTAATCTAACCTTAATCTTAACCTTAACCTTAACCTTACCCGCTTAACCTTAACCTTAACCTTAACCTGACTAAAATTGTAGCATTAACCTTATCCTTACCTAACCTTAAGGTAAGGTTAAGGTTAGGTTAAGGTTGGGTTAAGGGTAAACTCAAATTTAAGGTTAGGTTAAGGTTAAGGTTATGGTTATGGGAAGGTTAAGGGCTTAATATTACCCTTAACCTTGACCTAACATTGACCCTAACCTTAACCTTAATCTTGACTAAAATTATAACCTAACCCTAACTTAACCTAACCTTAACCTTAACTTTAACCTTAACCTTACCCTAACCTTAACCATTTCCTTAACCTTACCCCCTTAACCATAACCTTAACCTACACCTTAACCTTACCCCCTTAACCATAACCTTAAAGTTAACTTTAACCTTAAACTGACTAAACCCGTAACCTTAACCTTACCTTAACCTAACTTTAAACTTAACATAACTATAACATTACCCTTAACCTTAACCTTGACCTTAACTATAACCTACCCCTAACCTTGACCAAACCATTAACCTTAACCTTAACCTTAACATTTACTTAACCTTAACCTTGACCTTAACCTTAAACTTAACCGTAAACTTAACCTTACCTTAACCTAACCTAACCTTAACCTTAACATTACCCTTAACCTTGAACTTAACCTTGACCTTAACTATAACCTGACCCTAACCTTGACCAAACCCTTAACCTTAACCTAACCTTAACCTTCCCATAACCATAAACTTAACCTTAACCTTTACATGACTAAACCCCTAAGCTTAACCTTAAGGTTAAGTTTAAAGTTAATTTTAGGGTTAATGTTAGGGGATGGTTAAGGTTAAGGTTAGGGGAAGGTTAAGGTTAAAGTAAGGGTTAAGGGTAAAGTTAGCGTTAAGGTTAGGTTAGGGTTAGGTTAAGGTTAAGGGTAAGGTTAGGGTAAGGTTATAGTTAAGTTTAAGGGTAAAGTTAAGGCTAAGGTTAAGGTTATGGTTAAGGTTAAGGTTAAGGTTACGTTACGTTAAGGTTAAGGTTAAGGTTTTGTCAAGGTTAGGGTTAGGTTATAGCTAAAGTTAAAGTTAAGGTCAAGGTTAAGGGTAAGGTTAAGGTTAGGTTAAGGTTAATATTAGGTTAAGGGTAAAGTTAAGGTTATGGTTAGTGTATGATTAGGGTTAAGGTTAGGTTAAGGGTAAAGTCAAGGTCAAGGTTAAGGTTATGGTTATGAGAAGGTTAAGGTTAAGGTTAGGTTATAGTTAAGGTTAAGGGTTTGGTGAAGATTAGGGTTAGGTAAAGGTTAAGGTTAAGGTTAGGTTAAGGGTAAATTCAAGGTTAAGGTTATGGTTATGGGAAGGGTAAGGTTAAGTTTAAGGTAAAGGTAAGGTTAAGCTTTCGATCAAGGTCAAGGTTAAGGGTAAGATAAGGTTAAGGTTAAGGTGAAGGTTAAGCTCAAGGCTAAGGTTAGGTTAAGGTTACGCTTAGGTTAAGGTTAAGGGTAAGGTTAAGTTTAAGGTCAAGGTTAAGCTTAAGTTTATGGTTAAGATTAAGGTTAAGGTTATGTTAGGTTAAGGTAAGGTTAAGGTAAGGTTAAGGTTACGGTTAGGTCAAGGTTAAGTTAGGTTAAGGTAAGGTTAAGGTTAGGTTAAAATATAGTTAAAGTTAAGGTTAAGGTTAGGCTAAGGGTAAAGCTAAGGTTAAGTTTAAGGTTAAGGTTAGGTTAAAGTAAGGTTAATATAAGGTTAAGGGTTATGGGTTTAGTCAGGTAAGGTTAATGTTAATATTATGGGTTTATTCAGGTTAAGGTTAAGGTTAAGGTTAAGGTTAAGGATAAGGTTAAGGTTAAGGTTAGGTTAATGGTAAATTCAAGTTTAAGGTTAAAGTTAAGGTTTGGTTAAGGGTAAAGTTAAGGTTAAGGTTAACCCTGACCTTAACCCTAATATTACCCTAATCATAACCTTAACTTTACCCTTAACCTAATCTTAACGTTAACCTCACCTAAACCTTACCCTTAATGTAACCTTAACTTTAAACTTACCCTTAACCTTATATTAACCTTAAACTAACATTAACCTTAACCTAACCTTAACCTTACGCTTACCCTTAACCTTACCCTTTGTTAGCCCCCCATAAATTTTTTGACAAGCAAACAGGGGGCTAAAATGTTTTTGAGCCTCCAAGGAATGAATTTCCCTGAAAACACATCATTTTTGAAGCCTCCTTGTGCCTTTTGTCCTTTGATAAAACCCCCTCTTCTGATTCCCATTATAAAGCCTCTATGTTTGTGAAGAAATGCTCAAAGGCCTCCTTTTCTCTCTTATACCATCCCTTCTAAACCTCTGCTCCATCCCCTTTTACTCCTCTCTAATTTCCCCTTTAACCCCTCTTTTTCTCCCCCATTAACCCCCTTAAAAAATCCTAAATTCCCTTTAAATCCTACAAGTCCCCCTTGTTTGGCCCGATTTCCCCTTTTTCCCCTACCGTTACCCTTCCCCAGCCTCAAAATGCATTAATATGGGAAAAAAACCCACTTTTCACTTTATATTAGGGCTTAGCCCCTTTTCCTCCAGCCCCTTTAAACCACTTCCTCATATCCCCACACCCAGGACCAAGCCCTTAATCTCGGGCGCTAATCGCAATCGCAACATTCATGCAGGCCCGTTTCTGTGTTAAACTAGGAAATCCCGATGCGATTTAAGTTTGGTCTGAAGCCCCGTGCCATGATCTCCACTGTTGATCTGTGTAGATCTGACGGCTAGTGCTTATCCCATGGTGCACCCATTTCCCCTCCCTTTTCACCCCTCCAATTGATTCAGAATCGTCGATCTGCCTCCAGATCGGACGACAGTCATCCCATCACACTCCCGCTCCAAATTTCAATCGCAAATTTCATTGCGTTACCCCTTTGTTTCACTGCGATTGTGATCTCCTGATGCTCATCTCCACCATTGATTCACTGTTGGATCCAACTGCCAGTGCTCAATCGCCCCAATCGTAATCACAACTTTAAAATACGCCACCCTCTGGCCTTTATGATTGCGATCCGCCGATTTAATCTCCGTCATTGATCTGTCACTCATATCCGATGATCCGGCACTAAACGCTACGCACCCCTCCACCCCATTCCATCTCCCTCTGATTGAATGTGGGCCATTAATCTGGTCCCGGGATCCAATGGCCAGCGCTCAATTGCGCTCCCACTTCCGATCGCAATCGGAACTTTCACCGCGCCACTCCATTGTCTTCCCTCGATTGTGATTCCCCGATCACACCATATCCATTCGTTCACCCAATATTGATGGCTCATGTTGCATCACGTACTCCACCACATTTCTTCGTCAGAGCCTCTATTAAACTCCATCCTTCGATCTCTGCCGTCGATCTCCTCCTGAGATCCAACGACCCTAAACCAATCGCCCTCCGCCTTCGCCGGGTCCCACCATTAAAAGGCCCGCATTCATTCATTTTCATCATTTCCCTTTGTAAATTTCCTAAACCTTAAGACTTTGGGTTTTATGCTAATGCATTATTTCTCCGCTTCCATCGCATTTTTCACCACTCCTCCACAATTGTGCCACCTCTCTACGGGCCTTCGCAGCATTTCTCCACCACTGCCTGGGTTTGTGACAGGCTTATTTTATTGTGAAGGGGTTTCACAGAGAGGCCATTAAAGAAATAGCTAGGTGAAACAGCAAAGACGAATTACAGGATTTACGCCCATAGTTGAAGATTAACAATTATAATCCCGTGTTCAAAGAATCAAGGCACAGTTTGAAAACTTAAGCATGCAAAGGGTCATATCTGCGTTTAAATATCAACAGAACACATTCCTCCAGGAAGGAAATTGATCTACATCATTCCTCATATCTCTTTCAGCCTTGAAACGGTTAATGACACTGACAGAAGCTTATTTAAGACAGTCAGACGATAGTTATGGAGGTATGGAGCTGCCTGGAGACCCTTCCATCCAATTCACCAATTCTAGAAGGCAGTGCGGAGGGCCTTACAGCTAGAAAGGATTCCAAAGAAACATATGAGGTCAACCTCGACCTGTAAAAGACTCCTGAAGTGGACTATAGAGTACATACAACGCTGCAGAGACATTAAGAAGTATGGGCATGAATGCTTCCGCCATCCTGTCTTAATGAAACAAATTAAATGTATCTTCTCCTACTTTTATTAATTCTCCTATAAGTATTCCTGAGAACATATTGTAAAGGTTGTTGTTCGGTTGTTTCCGATTTTCTGTTAGAGGGATTCATTTGGACTGTTAGAACAGTCTTGGGAGGGATTAGCATAGTAGTTGTTATGTAGTAGGCTGGGAGGAGAAGTCTGGATTGTTTTAGTCATTGAGCTCAGAGTATGTGACTGGTTTTGCATCAATTAATCAAGCACATTTCACAGGATCTTGGTCTGTTACTATTAGTGATGTTTTTCTAACACCGTTTATTACATTTTCATGTTGTTTTATTTTCTGTTGGCTTGCATCAGAAATATAGCATAGGATTTACCCTTGTTAGGTACCCTATGTTTCTGCTCTCCTTTCCATTAATTTTTTCTATTGATGGTGAATCTAAGAGTAAATTCAACTAATTTAATGAGTGTAGTGGTTCCATATGCTACTAGCTGATGTATGAATTCGGGGTTTGCTACTTGGATGTTTCTTGCTGGTGTCAAAGCATTGAATGTTCATAGTCCTTCTATGATCTACAGACCCTGGCTCTATTAAAATTATCTCTGTTTTCCCTTGGAGCATGCTAAATCTTACCTGGAGTTAAATTACCTTTGGTTCGATCTATAAGCTGCCCCTTTGTTCCTCCTTTGAAAGCTTCCTTTGAGTATGTCCAAGCAGTTCTGGAGTTAAATGACCTCTGACCTAATCTATAGACATAAATTTGGTGTCTTTGCTTCTTCCACTTTCATTCCTTAATGTTCCATCCCACCATCTATCTAAAAAGATCCTTTATTATTAGATGACTTGCCCTCTGAAAGCCTTGGCTATTTGTGTGCAAGTAATTCCCTTTCATGAATCCATAGCCCAATGGATGGAACTTTCTTGACCTATCCCCTCTGCTGAAACATCCTCCTGATTTGCTCCTTTTATTCCATTACTTTCTCAGTCTATGATCTCATGACCAACCCAACAACCAACCAACCAAATCAATTTAAACCCCCCTTTGTGCTCCATAACTAGCTGAACATCTCATTTGAACTTTCAAAGATTATATCATTCTTTGTTTTATTGGAGAGATCCCTCTCCAGGTCTAAGAGGGCTAGATCCTAGGGCCCCAAACTGGTTATGATGTTGTCTCATCTTTTTTTCTTTCCAATCTGGCCAAAACATGGGAACCCCAACATAATGGCGACTCCACTGGGGAGAGACCACTTTGCCTCTAGATTGGCATCTCATTGTTGATGGTGGACAACATCCTGCTTCAAACATTCATATACATCCACCTGGTGACTCCACACTCCTTAACTCTCAAAGAATCCAATGGAGGAAGAACCTGAAATATGGCCAAACCTCATAGAAGGATAGAACACATGGGTTGGATTTGGTTTAAAGAATTCATTGTTTTTGTCTACCACTATGTTTTGTCCTACTTTAAGCCAAATAAAGTGTACAAAGATGAGACCCACAATGAGTATGGGAAAGATCTCAAGCCTCAATTTTTAGACCACGAGCAGATCTGTACTTTTGTGAAGAACCTGGTGGAACAAGAGGCTCATGTTGTATTTCCCACTCCTAAAGAAACTTCAAGCAGCAATAAGCCCATTGTTACACCACCTACACCTACAAAGATCATAGAATGATATAAGCCTCTGGTTTTACCTCTTATCTTCCAACCCCTTCCTGTGGAACTTATAAGCCAGCTGCCTCTTTTTGATGGAGAAAATAAAGGGGCCACTACTAAAGAACATGTTCAAAAATTTGAGGATTTACTTGAAATGTATGAAATAGAAGAAGATGATGTGTGCATTAGAATTTTTTCCTTGTCATTACAAGGAAATGTTAAGAGATGGCTCAAAGGCCTTCCAGTGGCAAGCATTTTCAGCTTTCATCAATGTTCTCAAGTTTTACTTGATAAATGGGCAACCCCTAACAATGCTCTCCTCATCCTAGGAGAGTATCAAAATTTGAAAAGGTAGCCAGGAGAGACAGTACAAGAATTTTCAGCCAGGTTCAACAAGGTATATCATGAAATGCCTTCTGATATAAAACCACCTCTAGGATGGGCCCTAGTGCACTATCCGAGTTCTTTTGACCCCAAGGTGGAATTCCATATAAGAGAAAGAGAACCTTCGAGCCTGGAGGAAATGAAGGATATAGAATTCACTGTCGAATACAACATAAAGTGCAGGGAGGAAAGATTAAAAGAAACAAAGAAATACTGAGCAGAGAAAATAACGCAGATCTCTTTAGAGAACAAGCTAGAAATATTGATAGAGAGTTCCAATACCCTGTTGAGCACAGAAGAGGAAGAATATGAGGCTGAAACCAGAAATGATGATTGGAGAATACCTACTCCTTGTCCTCAAGAAAGACAAATCAGATCACTGCAAGATGGAAGCAGCATGCCAAGCATGTATGATGAACAAGAGTTTGAATCAGAAAATGAACTTGCAGACTATTTTGAAGAAAAGCTTGCTGAGAGTCCTGAAGATTTGGTGGGTGACGTTGCTTATAATTATGATTTATCTAATGATGATTTATCTGATGATGATTTTCTCCAAAGGGAAAATGAGCTTATAGATCCATCATCAGTAGATTCATGGAAGGAATATCATGACCATCAACTCTAAGAAAATGATGAGCCAATGCAGGCCATCTATGATACTGATGGAGAAAGCGTTAAAATCATGACAACAGACAAAGATTCATTGAATATTCTATGTGCTTTATATCCAAACATTAGTTATACTTTCCAAGAGGATAGAGGCCAGCATTTCTTCAGCATAGAGGACAAGGAGGAAAGAGATGAAGAAAATCTTGAGCGGAATGAATATCCGAAGCCTTCTCCCAAAGGGATTGAGGTAATCAAAGAAACCCCTCTCAAGAATATGTTAATTATTTCATAGAGTTCAGTCTATTTCAGCAGAACCAGCCTGTGTTACTAAAGGATAGCACTATTGAAGGTAGTGAGCCCTGTAGCTCAAGCTGCAATGAAAATGAGCAAGATCTTCTTTCACACATACATCTTTGTCTGGATCGAGAGGAAGATGAGGTATTCCTGGTTGATGCTCATATGCAAAACACTTCCAACCAGGAAGATGAGGAGTGTGATTACAAAGGCCACACTGCAGATGCAGTGATTGAAGCTGCTCGGGATACAGACAGCCTACCAACCATGGCGGGCCTTAAAGAAGAAAGTTTATATCAGGTTCTGATTGATCCTATGGCATAATACATGGAGGCCCTGATTGGCTCAGTGTCTCAAGCATTGATCCTTTGCAAGAGCCAGTTACATTAGAGGTGTTCACCACAACTGGTGGCCTCAGTTTTGAAGATCCACATTCATAACATCCTACGGTTGTCTCTGATGAGCAGTCAGTTCTTCTTTCCCTTTTTGCTATTTCTTGACTAGTTGCATTGGCATTATTGTATCACCTAGAACATCAAAGATTTCCAGTTAGAGTAGGGTAGGTAGGAAAAACTCAATAAAGCTCAGTCTATGAGCATGTAGTTAGTTGTCTTTAATTTCTGCAAAGTCCAGCAGGTCAGACAGTCAAATCTTGGCTTGACTATTTTCAATTTCTGTCTTAGAATGTAGAGAAGAAGTCTGCTAGACAACATGATCCTAGCAGATAGTAGTTTAGGTAGAGAAAAATATGAGACCATCAGTATAATATGGTCTCATGGAGGAATAAGGGTAGAAATAGAATAGGTTTATTTTCCTACTTGTAAAAATTGATGATGTAAATGGTCTGCAAGTCCAAATGCACCCTAGGAGAAAATATGTTAGGACTATAGTATGGGTAGGTAGTTGTTTGGTAGAATGTTTACTGCTGATATGATGTCTTCATTATTTGTGGCATCCATTCTAAAGAAATAAAGGGATGTGCCAAGCAGCAGGCATCTGGCCTACACCAAACATCGTTCTCTAGATTCTTGACTCCTTCAAGAAGAAGCCGTCCCCATGTGGAGCCACTGTTAGCCCCCCATAAATTTTTTGACAAGCAAACAGGGGGCTAAAATGTTTTTGAGCCTCCAAGGAATGCATTTCCCTGAAAACACATCATCCTTGAAGCCTCCTTGTGCCTTTTTCCTGTGATAAAACCCCATCTGCTGATTCCGATTATAAAGCCTCTCTGTTTGTGAAGAAATTCTCAAAGGCCTCCTTTTCCCTCTTATACCATCCCTTCTAAACCTCTACTCCATCCCCTTTTACTCCTCTCTAATTTCCCCTTTAACCCCTCTTTTTCTCCCCCATTAACCCCCTTAAAACATCCTAAATTCCCTTTAAATCCTACAAGTCCCCCTTGTTTGGCCCGATTTCCCCTTTTTCCCCCTACCGTTACCCTTCCCCAGCCTCAAAATGCATTAAGATGGGAAAAAAACCAACTTTTCACTTTATATTAGGGCTTATCCCCTTTTCCTCCATCCCCTTTAAACCACTTCCCCATATGCCCGCGCCCAGGACCAAGCGCTTAAGCCCCGGGCGTTGATCGCAATCGCAATGTTCATGTGGGCACGTTTATATGTTAAACCAGGAAATCCCGATGCGATTTAAGTTTGGTCTGAAGCCCCACGTCGTGATCTCCACCGTTGATCTGTGTATATCCGACGGCCATCGCTTATCCCACGACGCATCCATCGCCCCTCCCTTTTCACCCCTTTGATTGCTTCAGAACCGTCGATCTACCTCCAGATCAAACGACATTCGTCCCATCGCACTCCTGCTCCAAATCGCAATCACAACTTTCGTTGCATTACCCATTTGTTTCACTGTGATTGCGATCTCCTGATGCTCATCTCCACCATTGATTCACTATTGGATCCAATGGCCAGTGCTCAATCGCCCCAATCGCAATCGCAAGTTTAAAATGCGCCACCCTCTACCCTTTGCGATTGCGATCCACCGATTTAATCTCTGCCGTTGATCTGTCACTCACATCCGACGGTCCAGCCCTAATCGCTGCGCGCCCCGCCACCCCTCTCCATCTCCCTCCGATTGAATGTGGGCCATTGATCTAGTCCCCAGATCCAACGGTCAGCACTCAATCATGCTCCCACTTCCGATTGCAATCGAAACTTTCACCTCTCCACTCCATTGTCTCCCCCTGATTGTGATTCCCCAATCACACCATAGCCATTCGTTCACCCAAGATCGATGGCTCATGTTGCATCGCATCCTCCACCACATTTCTTCATCGGAGCCTCTATTAAACTCCATATTTCAATCTCCGCCCTCGATCTCCTCCTGAGATCCAACGGCCCTAAGCTAATCACCCTCCGCCTTCGCTAGGTCCCACCATTCAAACGCCTGCATTCATTCATTTTCATCATTTCCCTTTGTAAATTGCCCAAACCTTAAGACTTTGGGTTTTATGCTAATGCATTATTTCTCCGCTTCCATCGCATTTTTCACCACTCCTCCACAATTGCGCCACCTCTCCATGGGCCTCCGCAAAATTTCTCCACCACTGCCTGGGTTTGTGACAGGCTTATTTTATTGTGCAGGGGTTTCACAGAGAGGCCATTACAGAAATAGCTAGGTGAAACAGCAGAGACGAATTACAGGATTTACGCCCATAGTTGAGGATTAACAATTATAATCCCGTGTTCAAATAATCAAGGCACAGTTTGAAAACTTAAGCACACAAAGGGTCATATCCACATTTAAATATCAGCAGAACGCATTCCTCCAAGAAGGACATTAATCTACAGCATTTCTCATATCTCCTTGAGCCTTGAAACGATTAATGACACTAACAGAAGCTTATTTAAGATGTTCAAACGACAGTTATGGAGGTATGGAGTGGCCTACAAACCCTTCCATCCAGTTCACCAATTCCAGAAGGCAGCGCGGAGGGCCTTACAGCCAGAAAGGATTCCAAAGAAACATCTAAGGTCAACCTCGACCTGTAAAAGACTCCCAAAGCAGACTACAGAGTACATATAGCGCTGCAGAGACATTAAGAAGTATGGGCATGAATGCTTCCGCCATCTTGTATTAATGAAACAAATTAAATGTATCTACTCATGCTTTTATTCATTCTCCCATAATTATTCTTGATAACATATTGTAAAGGTTGTTGTTCGGTTGTTGCCGATTTGCTGTTAGAGGGATTCATTTGGACTGTTAGAACAGTCTTGGGAGGGATTAGCATAGTAGTTGTTATGTAGTAGGCTGGGAGGAGAAGTTTGGACTGTATTAGTCATTGAGCTCAGAGTATGTGACTGATTTTGCATCAATTAATCAAGCACATTTCACAAGATCCTGGTCTGTTACTATTGGTGATGTTTTTATAACACCATTTATTACATTTTCATGCTGTTTCATTTTCTACTGGCTTGCATCAGAAATATAGCATAGGATTTACCCTTGTTAGGTACCCTATGTTTTTTCTCTCCTTTCCTTTAATGTTTTCTGTTGACAGTGAATCTAAGAGTAAATTCAGCTAATTTAACCAGTGTAGTGGTTCCATATGTTGCTAGTTGATGTATGAATTCGTGGTTTGTTGCTTGGATGTTTCTTGCTGGTGTCAAAGCATTGAAGGTTCAAAGTCCTTCTATGATCTATAGACCCTAGCTCTGTTAAACTTATCTCTGTTTTCCCTTAGAGCATGCTAAAGCTAACCTAGATTTAAATGACCTGTGGTCTGATCTATAAGCTGCCCCTTTGTTCCTCCTTTGAAATTTTCCTTTAAGTATGTCCAAGTAGGTCTGGAGTTAAATGACCTCTGACCTGATCTATAGACAGAAATTGGGTGTCTTTCCTTCTTCCACTTTCAGTCCTTAATGTTCCATCCCACCATCTATCTAAAAATATCCTTTAGTATTTGATGACATGCCCTCTGAAAACCTTGGCTAGTTGTGTGCAAGTAATTCCCTTTCATGACTCCATAGCCCAATGGATGGCACTTTCTTGACCTATCCCCTCTGCTGAAACATCCTCCTGCTTTACTCCTTTCCTTCCATTACTTTCTCAGTCTATGATCTCATGACCAACCCAGCAACCAACCAACCAAATCATTTTAAACCCCCCTTTGTGCTCCATAAATAGCCTAACATCTCATTTAAACTTTCAAATATTATATCATTCTTTGTTTTATTGGAGAGTTCCCTCTCCAGGTCCAAGAGGGCTAGATCCTAGGGCCCCAAAGTGGTTATGATGTTGTCTCATCTTTTGGTCTTGCCAATCTGGCCAAAACATGGGAACCCCAACACCCTTAACCTATCCTTAACCTTGACTTTACCCTTAACCTTAACCTTAACCTAACCTCAACCTTAACCTCAACCTTACCCTTAACCTTCACCTTAACCATAACCTTTACTTTACCCTTAACTTAACCTTAACTATAACCTAACCCTAACCTTGACCTTAACTTTACCCTTAACCTTGACCAAACCCTTAACCTTATCCTTAACCTAACTAAGCCCTTAACTTTGACCTAACAGTAACCTTAACCATAAAAGTAACATAACCTTAACCTTAAATTTAACTTTACCCTAACCTTAAGGGTTTATTCAGGTTACAGTTAAGGTTAAGGGTTTGGTCACGGGAGATTAAGGTTAAGGTTACATTAAGGGTAAAGTCAAGGTTAAGGTTAGGTTAAGGGAAAAGTCAAGGTTAAGGTTAGGTTATGTTTGAAGTTACGGGTTTAGTCAGGTTAATGTTAGATTAAGGTTAATGTTAAGGATAAGGTTAAGGTTAAGGGTAAATTCAAGGTTAAGTTTAGGTTAAAGGTAAAGTTAAGGTTAAGGTTAAGGTTATGGGAAGGTTAAGGTTAAGATTCGGTTATAGTTAAGGTTAAGGGTTTGGTCAAGGTTAGGGTTAGGTTAAGTTTAAGGTTAAGGTTAGGTTAAGGGTAAAGTCAAGGTTAATGTTATGGTTATGGGAAGGTTAAGGTTAAGGTTAGGGTAAAGGTAAGGTTAAGGTTAAGGTTAAGTTAGGTTAAGGTTAAGGGTTTGGTCAAGGTTAGGGTTAGGTTATAGTTAAGGTCAAGGTTAAGGTTAGGTTAAGGTTAAGGTTAAGGTTAAGGTTAAGGTTATGGTTAAGGTTAAATTTAAGGTTAGGTAAAGGTTAAGGTAAGGTTAAGTTTAGGTTAAGGTTAACTATAACCTAACTTTAACCTTATCCTAACCTTAACCTTAACCTTAACCTTCCCCTAACCATAACCTTAACCTTAACCTTAACCTAACCTTAACCTTAACCTTAACCTTTACCTAACCTTAAACTTTGTTATTCATCAGTAATTTTCACATGTTTAGATGACTAAATTCTTTGTCAAAGATTTCTAGAAACAAAATTCAAGAATCATGTGAGTTCTAGAAATCGCCTCAAAGAAAAAAAATTTCATTATCCCACTTCCTTGTCAAAGCATGGCCAATCTATCATCCAGATAAGATCAAATACTGAACTAATGTCCCACACTCTCACTATGTTTGCCACCTATGCCTATAACACTCTATATCTATTCACCTAAGCCGTCTACTTTCACACCTTGTTTCGCCAAGTAAACCAAACTTTTGTCCTTGCTCACCAAGTGCCTCAAGCAATGGTGTTGTCAAAACTCCCTATGTAAAAGCTCTTTTAAGTAGAGAGAAGGTATTATAGTTGTATAGGATGATAGTGCATAATAGAGTGTCAAAAACCTTGTCTCCTCATCCAAACCCTGATTCAAGTTTTCAGTCAAAAATCTATTCCAAGTACATTACAATAAGTCAAATAGGGTCACCTAGGTTATGCACTATCATGTTTCTAAATTCAATATTTCCACAGGTATTCAAAGGTGAAATAAAGTGAACACAAGGATGAGGCCATATCATTGGTCAAAGAACATAAAATACTTCTAAAGGTATCCTATTCATCAATCAGTAAGCCCGCAAAGGAACAATTTACCATGCCCAAGCATTTCTGCAGAAATGTTTTGTAAATGGTCAAACAACAGAAAAAAGGCAAAGAAGGTGTCCTAAAAAACTTATAAAGGCATCCATAGCTGGTAGCAATATGAAAACAGGCTTAAAACGTTCACAAGGAAGAACATGATCTCATCAGAGAGTGTTATGAAGTGTTGCCCATCAAAAGGTCCATGCGGGTCATGGAAGATAGTGGCACATGAGCAATTGTACCTCAAATCAAAAAGATCATTTAAAAGTTGTTTGTCTTCAACCATGAAAATTGTAGAGGGATATCTTCCCTTTGCTTATATTCTTGCAAAAATACCAAAGGACATCAGATTAGCCATGAGGTAAGGTAAAGTAATAAAGGTCATCATATGAGGAGACCATTCACAACCTAGAAGAAAGCAACAAGGTATTTGATTGTTTGGAATCAAGATTCATTAACTGTTTTGACCAAGAAATAGAGAAAATATGAACTCAGAAGCATGGGAAGGTAGAAAAAGAGGGTCAAAATAGTGACCAAGAAACCTCCTTCAGCATAGCAGATGGTTTCAATGTTTTTTCAGTTACCCTAAGGTATGGCAGACAAGAACTAACTCCCAGTTCAAAGGTCTTTTTCTCTAAAAATAGTTAAAGACATCTTCAAATGGTGAAAGGGGAAAAAAATGGGTGGAAATTTCCAAAGACAGTAACTATGATAAGCAGGGGCCATTATGTGACGAAGAAAACTGTCCAAGTTCAAAATATATAGTGATCAAAGTGACCTAAAAACAAACAGATATACCCCTTGTTTATATCAGAACAATGAAACTCCCTACAAGGACCTCTTTGTCAAAAGACTATTCTGCAAAAATGTGACTAAGATATAAACAACACTTCATAGAGCCGGCAAAGGTGTTTTTCCACAGAAAGAATGACAAGGTCAAAGGAAAGAAGGTTTCAAACATAGAATATCAGTCAAAGGTGAAATGGAAAAAAGGGATGAGTTTGCTGTGTGTAGGTGTTAAAATTTCAAAACAATTCTTTTTTCAAAGTATAAGCTAGAGGCATGGGCTTGGTGTCTTCAGGAAGATTTTCAAAATCAAGGAGAACATTCAGAGGCCTCCAATAGTGAAAAAAGAACAATGTTTTAATCAAAACATCACCTACAAGACCAGAAAAGGCTAAAAACACAGTGAGAAAAAAGTGAAAGGAAAAGAACATTATAAAAGTGGGTTTGGTTTCAAAGTTATTTTTCAAAGGGGTTAGAAATACCTTTTGGGTATTTCCCCCACATTATTTTTCATCTCCAAGCTAGAGGAAGCCGTTGAGAGAAGGTTTCGACAGTTTCTGAGAAAATCGATGAAGTTTGCAGGTGCTACGCTCTTGGGCCAGTGTTATGCACCTAGCTCTTAGTGTTACGCATAGAATGGGTGGCCGCAGTGTTATTTAACACTGCGTTATGCATCCAGGGCCCAACGCTATGCACCTGGGCCAGTGTTATGCACAGACACAGCAAGTGCCCGAAACCGGCTTGTTGCACACCTGTGTTATGCTCTAGAGAGCCTGACTGGCCCGTCACCAGCTTGTTGTGCACCTGTGTTATGCCCATGGATCCCAACTGGCCCGTCTCCTACCTATTATGCACTGGTGTTATGCACCTATGTTATGGACCTGCGCTATGCACCAGTGTTACGCACATGCTAAGTTTTCCCAAAATTGCTAAAAGAAGCCAAAATTTTAGTTTTTTACCTTCAAAGCTTCTACAAAAGTCAAGACACAAGGTTGGTATTTTATTTTCTTGCCTCCAAAGCTTTCATTTTCCTAGGAAAAGATTTATTTAAAGGCTTAATTAAACCAAACCCTAGGCTGCAAGAAATCAGTTTTAAATACCTTTGGTTAGGGTTGGAAGGAGAAAATTGTTATATGTGACAAAGGAGGCTGGGTGACATCAGAAAAAACTCAAAACACTAAGTGCACTCCTAGAGAATTTCATCTTGGCCCTCATTTGAAAAATTCACCCATCACCTCACTCATTGCAGCCTTTGACCTAAGAAACAATAAATTGATGACAACAAAAATCAAGAGACAGATGCAAGTAAGACAAAGGTTGAAAACATTGAGATAAGTGCAGAGCTTGATAAAGATGATGAAAGTCGTGAAAATAATGAATATTATGGGACAGAAACAGAATATGAAGGAGAGGAACAGTAGAGTGATGAAGACCAAGAAGAGGAAGCCTCTCAAGAAGGAAACAATGAGCATGAAAACAGAGTTAAAATCAATGAGCCTCATGATGAGCAAAAGGGTCAAAACAATGAGTCTTATGATGAAGAAGATGACAAGGTTTGTGGCACCTCCAAAGGTAGAGACACCATCATAAAATCTATCACATGCACCTATCACAGAGGTAGAAGAGATGTCTTTGATGCCTCAAAAATACAAGGGGCCATCTCTCCTCCAGCAATCAAGCATCAAGACAAGGGAAAAGGAAAGGTGGAAAAAGGTGAGCAAAAGGTACAGGTAAGAAGGAGAAAAAGGATCAAGAAGGCTTCTCAAGGATCTCAATTCATTGATCTAGACAGTGAAAATGAGGACCAAGAGATGAAAACTAGGTTGCTCCCCTTGGAAAAAGATGCACAACTTCAGGAGTGGGAAAGGGATTTTGAGATGGCTCAAAGGGTCATCTACTACTACAAAGAATAACATAAGCATTTCAAGGAGGTTAAGAGGGGCCTCGCCCTACAAAAGAAAATGGCCAAACATTATGCAAGGAGAACCATGCTTGCTAGCGCCAAGCTAAAGAAGGCCCTCATTGAACTAGAAGACCTAAAAAGAGCCAAAGTGCATGATAGCCTTGGATTCTTGGCTTAGGCTTCTCAACAGGTATCCAAAACCTCTTGAAGGGTCTACCCACCAATGTTGAGGCAAATTGGACAACTTTTTGTTTTTTCCAAATTTTGACCCCTAGGAGCGCAACACCCTAGGTGTTACATACTAAATCGGTGCATATTCAGCTCTCAACTTTTACATTTTTTAATTTTTCACATCACCAACAGTCTACTCACCAAGTTTCAGATCATTTGGAGCAGTTTTACCCCCTCAAAATGTAAAAAAATATCAACAATTTGATCTTTCTGCCTCCTTTTTAGACCAAGTGTTATGCACAGAGCAGTGTTGGAAGATTTTATTTTTGAAGTAGGTAAATGGAATCCATTCAGCACAACTAAAATATTTTTGAAAATTAGACTCATCATACTTTCCAACGAGCCATCACGGAGCCAAATCTGGTATCGGAAGACCTCCAAAACACTGCTGCAACAGGGCCTATTTCTGTGTTACACACCTGGAAATTTTTCACTGTTTGACACATGTGTTACGCTCCTATGGCTGAGTGGACAAAATGTGCGTTTGGAAACTTTTCTTAGGCATTTCAAACCTAAAATTCAATTCTATTTCCTCTTATAGTCAGAATATATATTTTATTTAGATATTTTTGTGCCTTGGGCTTTGCAAAGCCTCAAGGATAGTTAGGATATTTATCTTTGGCCAATAGGCTTCTAGATGATCTAGTAGGCTCTCCTCTCCTCATTTGTTATATAAGACATGAGGATTCATTGTAAAGAGTTGGGACATGATGTTTTTAAGAGAAATACATGGTTTTATGAGCTTGGACAAGATATTGCTTTTATGAAGTGAATGAATGGCTTGTGTTGCTTGATGTTGGAGAAGATTGCTTGCAGGATTCCATAGCTTGGTTAATGGTGATGTTTTCCTAACTTGTTAATGTTTTCTTGTCCTCATTTTGTTTCAGTCTTCTTGGTTGCTATAGATCAGAAAAGTATAGGTTGAGATATGCTCATCGAAGCACCTCAAACCTCCTATTTGCTATATAGTCTTGATGTTTTCTTCTTTTAGTCATATTAAGGAATTCTTGATTGCTCCTTAGGCCCACTAAAACTTGTTTTTGTTTCATTAATGGTTAGTATGTTAGGTTATAAATATCATTCATGGTATTCCCTGCTTATTTAAAGTTTTTAAAACCCTATTGTGAAGCTTTCCTATGGAATACTGATTGATTAGGTTAAGACAAAGAGGCTTTGTTTCGATCTTGCCCTTTTCCCATGCTTACCAACTTGTTTCAGAGTTTTAAATAGTTTTATATATGTTGTTTAGGAGTTCCGTCTACATATATTGAGTTGTCTTTTTATCTTATGTGTTTTCTCAAAAATCTGAAGGTGAATTTCTAAAGTTAGGAGTTCTAATGCTTCTGTGTATCACTAGAATGTTCATCTTACATGTTTATCAGTTTGAGTACTATTCACAGAGATTAATGGTTTTCCCTACCTCATGAGTTATTTCTTTCAGACTATATATGTTTAATACCTCTTGGTTTTTCCCAAACTTAATGTCATTACACCTCATCATCACTCAAGGATCCATTAACCTTACTAAATCGGCCCTGCAATACACTCTGTCTTCATATTTTAGGCACCCTTGACTTCATCTAACCCCATAGCCCTATTATAATCTCTCATTCCACCTATCCTACTTAGTCATCTTACCACAACCCAAAACAAACAAACAAGTTACACTTAACAACTAGCCTAAAATCAATCATTCGAAGCGAACAAGTTCACATCCTTCGCACAATAGAGAGAGCCCTCTCTGAGTCCAGGAAGGCTAGGTCAATGTCAAGGTTAGGGTTAGGTTATAGTTAAGTTCAAGGTTAAGGTTAGGTTAAGGGTAAAGTCAAGGTTAAGGTTAGGGCCCAAATGTTAAGGTTAAGGTTAAGGTTAAGGGATTGGTCAAGGTTAGGGTTAGGTTAAGGTTAGTGTTAATGGTTTGGTCAAGGTTAGGGTTAGGTTATAGTCAAGGTCAAGGTTAAGGTCAAGGGTAAGGTTATAGTTAGGTTAAGGTTAAGGTTAAGGTTAGGTTACGGTTAAGGGTTTGGTCAAGGTTAGGGTTAGGTTATAGCTAAGGTTAAGGTTAAGGTTAGGTTATGGTTAAGGTCAAGGTTAAGGGTACAGTTAAGGTCAAGGTTAGGTTAAGGTTAAGGTTAAGGGTAAGGGTAAGGTTAAGGTAAAGGTTAAGGTTAAGGTAAAGGTAAGGTTAAGGTTAGGGTCAAGGTTAGGTTATACTTAAGGTCAAGGTTAAGGTTAGGTTATAGTGAAGGTTAAGGTTAAGGTTAAGGTTAAGACATGTAACCTTAACCTTCACCATTAACCTTAAAATAACCTTAACCTTAAACTTAACCTTCCCCTAACCCTAACCTGACTAATCCTATAACCTTAACCTTAGCCATAACCTAACCTTAACCTTGACCTTAACTATAACCTAAACCTAACCTTAACCAAACCCCTAACCTTAACCTTAACCTTAACCATGACCTTAAACTTAACCTTCCCATAACCATAACGTTAACCTTAACCTTGACCTTACTGTTGTAGAGGTAAATCCCCTCTGTGGATAGAGGTGATCCCTACTAGCCCAGAACGGGTCTAGCAACAATCCTAACATGTTATGGTGCAGGTCCCTAATTGCAATAAACCAACTTGCGAAGAAGGCTTACCTTGAATCCAACGCTGTTATTTTTAAAGAAGGTAGAGCTCCCGTTCCTTTGCTCTGGAAGATTAGAATCCTCATGCTCGTCGCGATCAAACACCTGCACACACAAGAAACACAACAAACACAAGCGTAAAATCCAATATATACAATTATGCGTCAATCAGAGAGGACACAACTCATCATCATAATGAAAAAAATGAGTGGAACCATAAAAAATAGTCACTTATCATTAATTCATACAAAGGAAAATACAACCTGGCTCTGATGCTGAATTCTCCTTCGACGGGTCGTCAACGGAATACGTCTCAGTAAAGCTTGTCAAGGATGGGGACAAGCCTCTCTCTTCGATCGTCAATCTCCTTACTATAGATTTGGCTCTATGAGGGATATTGGAGCATTCTTTAGGCTATGAAGGATCTTGGAGACTAGCTTGCAAAGGGAAATGGAAAGCTTATATAGATGGTGGAAGAGAAGTTGGGATCCCTACAATCATGGGATTGGCCCTATCCTCAAGGAAGCTTCCATGAGAGGTGGAAAACTACTTCCTCTACATGGAAATTTGGAGCCAAACGTCCCAACCCAATTTATAGACCAATTCAGGAGTTGGTTGGAGTCAATATTCCGCCATTTATTTTAAAAAAACACCCTTTATTAAGCCTGGTGTGAGTGTGACTCTGAGACAGAGCGCCAATTGGCACGCCCTCTGTGGAATATTTCCCCCATTGGCGCGGGCATAACACTGGTAGTCGCGCCAAGGATGAAAAGGCTATTTTTAGGGTTTTTCACAAGGAGATGTCTTCAGGGGAATGAAAGTCCATGTCTAGGGGAATGCCGTGAAAGTTTTTTCAGATCATGTCACTACTCACAGGTCATGGAATAAGCCCTCCAATGTGCGGGACGAGGAATTGCAGGGATGGTGAAAAATTGTTGTGTAACAGATGCCCCCTAAAGCATGAGGCCCGAAAGAGAGAGAGGGGTGAAATGCTTTATGAGAACGTGTCCAACTGAAAACACTTCTATCGAAAAACTTGCATAGAGAAGTACAACTGATATCTCAAATACATGATATATGTGGTATGGGTGCAACCATCGATTAGAGAGTATAAAATAATCCAGATCCAAGGCATGGACACAACCATCTAGTGAGGATCGATAAATAGATTCGGGTAAGGTCGCATCCATCCAGTGAATGAGTCATGTAACTAATCATAATAATCCACAAAATCGTAGCCTGGATTCCAATAGACAAAATCCAGTGTCTTGCGCTCCATCTCGACCCGAACAAAGTACAAGTTCAAGCATGCAAATAAGTGAGCTAAAGTCGAACATGTGACAACATCGCCTGATTACCAGCCAATGATGAAAGTTGTTAACAGACATGAGAGGTACCACCAACAATGAAAATAGCCCTCAAGGTACTATAGGTACATTCTACAGCATGTGAATCAATGAGCTGGTGTTGAACACCCGTAGAATCACTTGATCGGAGGCCAATAATAAAAGCCTCACGTCGAACGCGAAGAACCTGCCATTGAGGCATGCAAGTTCCAAGGTACCAGAAGGGAGTCTCTAGATCATCTTCCTGGATAATGAGCTGAAGTCGACAGGAAGTGACCTTGATCAAAGGTGGGCCATAGTGTTTCCCACATCATCGACACAAGAAAAAGGAACATAATGTCTTTGTGGATCAGGATCAGATGAGAATCAAAGGAAGGTTGAAATTTTGCAGAGGTCAACATCTCTTGAACATATTGGCAACACGACAGTGGATTTGGTAGTATTTTACATCAAAATATCAGAGGTCATGGTGACGAGGCAAAGAGAAGATGAGAGGTCAAAAGGGATCACCCAAACCCATGGAGGCAAGTGAACAATGAGATGAGATGTTCCCAACCTGACACGGATGCAGACAAGTGCCATGTTCAAGAGTGACATACTGCCGACGCAACAATGATGCTGGTTCCATTTTTCCCCACCATTTCTGGTGAGTACCCCAATTATTTTTGAAAACAAGCTTGAAGGGGATAGCATATGCTTGTCATATAAGTTCATCCTTTGGACGAATCCATCCTAGTACATTTAACGAGCCCTAGGAAGGAGGAACTCGAATATCGTCATTACGACTGGATGCGATGTCATCAGGGTTTAACGAGTTTGACAAAGGAAGAACTTGGCGTCTTTTCATGTTTAGAGAGTTTGAAAAGATAGCAAAAAAGTAAACTCCAACAGTCCCTTTTCATAGATAGTTCCTCAAATCCGAAAAGGTAGAAAAATATGTCTGAGGAGACCTCCTAGTCGTGATAGGCTAGGGTATTACTTTTTCGTAAATAATCTATCCCAACCCGAAAAAGGGGTAAACGTATACTAGGAAGATGTCGTTTCATAACCACTTTAACAAGATCAAAATGACAAGCGACTCGACAATATTTTCATGTTTAGAGAGTCAGAAAAGAGCTGAAAGATGACTCCAAAATGACTTTTCGTGTTTTTACCGAGTCCTAAAAAGTATAAAATACAACTAGTATCACTGTCCAAGTCGTGTAAAAACCTGTTGCTGCACATAAAAGCAAGTGTAAAATCCATTTTTCAACAAAATATATTAAAATATTGAGAAAAATGACATTTAAAACCTAATTTTTGACTTAAGAAGTTATAAATAGGCTTCAAATGGTAAAACAAATTTACTTTTACTTTTTTACCTCACTGGAGAGCAACAGTGGTATGTTTGTGTGCAAACTTGTGGCGGTGATTGCGACTGATCTAGGACGTCATTCAGCTCCTCGTTTGTTCCAGGTAAAAGGCGTTCCCTTAAGCTCCATTTTAATCCATTTTTTATGATTTTTCATTGTGCATTAGACTTCTGGAGGGACCCTTTTAAAATTTTAGGGCTCACTCCATTGGCACGGGTATCAGGCATGGACCCGCGCCAATGGAAATTTCTTCACAAAGGGGTCGCACCAAGGCGCAACTCAATTTTCCACTTAAAACTTTCAAAATGTGAGCTACCCATGTGGATGTTCAAATGCACTAGAGATCTAACAAATCATTTTTTATTGTGTTGATGCAGATATATGGACACAATGGTTATCGAATGGAAGGAGAGGGAACATGGGGAGGAAGATGAAATGGCTATGGAAAATGAAGCCTGTATGAATGCACTAAGGAACTATGGACTCAAAAAAATCTTCCTTACTCCATGCTTACGAGCTCAACCTGAGCTGCTACAGTACTTGGTCAGCATATGGGACGAAAATGAGGAAGTATTTAAACTTCGAGACCCAAGTGCTGGAACTTGAGGTTTCCGACGTCTATTTCATCACCGAGTTGTCGCGTAGAGGCCAAGTACCCATTTTGACAGGCAGAATACCTTCCAAAGAAAATATGGAACAAGTAATGGCGAGGGTGTGCCCAGGGGCACGGACCGGATTGGGAAGCGGGAAGGTGGACATCCACACTATCCGTGATCTAGCACTCAGAGTAGTGCTACACACCATTACACGGGCTGCGGGATTGCAGGCATTGCATGAGGCGACCAAAGCCCAACTCATAGTAGCCTCTGAGTGTATGAACCCCACATTGTTTGATCGGGTTACTGCAGTGATGAGAAATATCAAGAGGCGGCTGACAAGATGCAAGCAAGTCAAACTAAAGCAGTTTGGCTACGGTTCCATTCTGGTGTCGTTCATCCTGGAACGACTACCCATTTTCCAGGGCCAAGGGGCCATAGTTGCCAAGCCGATACCGAGAGAGCCTAGGATGGCTCGCTGGGCAGCACTTATGCCCAGGTCAGGAGGAGGTCAACAGATTTCGAGGATTGGCCCTATGCTGGGACCGATTTCACTGGAGATCCCGATCTTCCACTCCCGGAGGGGGAGGATTGGGATGAGGAGTTGGGTATCATACTCTTTTTGATTTTTTATGTATTTATGGTTTTTTTTTGGTAATACATGTTCGTTCTAACAATAATTTTATGTGTATGCAGACGTTGGCCGAGAGAGGCCCGCAGGCATGTTTCCCATTGCGCGGAGGACCCATGTCGCACATGACCCTCAGGCTGAGGGTGGAGAAGGGGGTGAACTGACCCAGAACTTGGAGGGTATTGCTCGCGGGATCCCGGACTATGCACGGCTAGCAGATGTTCCGTTAGAATACTAGCAACACACTGTGGGGGTGCCTAGTCGCCTCCACCGACTACTGAGATGCTTAGTGCGCGCGGTAGCTTGTTACCACGAGCACCATGCAGATTAGACATCTAGGTATTTTCCTGCATATTTTTTGAGAGACATGTTGTCTCCGGCTGTATTAAGATGAACATGTATATTTTTTATTTTATGTGATGCACACTATGTAAACATTTGGACACACACACATATATATATATATATATATATATATATATATATACATACCTATTTTTGGATGGATCTCTTTACATGTGATGATGTTTTTGTTTATAAGTTGTGCAAATGTCTATCTAGAACCATATTAGCTACTACATTAGTTAACATATTCATATGTCTGGGTATGTGTTGATATGTGATATAATCAAAATTTCTTTCCAGTAAATGAATACGTAGATACAGACGTAAAATGGATGGGTTTCTAACTGAATAATGACCATTAAGTTGTGATACTACAAGTTGTGAGTCTAGATACACAAGTAATTCACGAATTCCGAGGTCCACAGCCTCGGTTAATAATTCCAATACGACACTATATTCCGCAATATTATTTGTAGCAGGACCCAGACACACACCTTGCAAGTTAACCAACTCACCAGCAGGATCATAGATTACCCAGGCTGCCGAGGACAGATTCCTGGTATTGTGAAAGGCACCATCCGCGAAACCCATAAACGGAGTAATAGACATCTGCACAATTAGGAAGCCTCGATCATCAAAAATATGGTTACATCGCACACCACACTACACATGCACACAAATGAATATACACACCTATGTACACACACCACACCAAAAATAACTTCAAGCGTAGTATTTTTTAAGGTACAACCCATTTCTAGGTTGTGCCAATGGAACTCCTTCATAATCAACGAGCTCATAAGCCCCATTTTTTAATACTCGTTTTACAATGTAGGGCCCATGCCACATTGGTTGGAACTTTCCTGCTCCAAGTTTTTCGTGCGCTTGGTCGTATAGGAGGACGAGGTCCCCTTCGACAAAGGAACATGGAGATACATATTGATCAAAGTGGGCTTTGACCCACTTCTTCTATGCTTCAATCACTAAAGCAGCCAAGCGGCAGGTTTCGTCCAGCTGTTCCAAATACAAGAGACGCTCTTCCTCAGGAGAAGTGTCGGGAAAAATTTCCACAACCAACTTTAAAGAAGGAATTTCGAACTCAACCGGAAGAGTTGCTTCCAGACTGTTAGGTCTCTGTAATTTATTAGCAAGATTGGGAGAGTCCAATCATAGAGTTAACATCATTTCAACCAAACTTTGGGATTCTAGGATCTAGCCCTCCTGAATCCGGAGAGGGATCTCTCCAATATGTGCAAAGATGGATATTGTCTTTGAAAAGCTTAAGGTAATGATATTAGGCTAGTTATGAAGGCCACGGGTTTTTTTTTGTTTTGGATGGTTGAGCATGAAATGTTACTTGAGGGGAAAGTCCTAAGTGCAAAGTTTCAAAAGTGAGAAGTTGCAAGCAAATAGAACAGTTTTGGCAGATAGATAGATATAACGCTGGTTTTTAGTCCATTGGGCTATGGAGTCATATTTGGGCTTTAATTGAACAACAACATCAAGTGTGATCCAAGGGGCAAGTCATCTATACCACAAGATTATTGAGATTTAAAATGATGAAATGGAAACATTAAAATGTTGGAGGGGTGGAAATTGATAATAATTTCTCAGAGGATTTATAGTCAGTCCAAACAAGAAAAGCCTCTTAAGTAACTGTTTTAAAACCAACCAAGGACAGGGCTAACCATAGAATTCTTGGGAAAGTTCTTATTAAAGCAGTTTAATTGACAAACAATCCAGTGATCCACATAATTACCTTCAGAAAGTATGAAAACACATAAGAAAAACAGAGTGTAACTTAAGATCAGATAAAGTACTTTTAAACCTAGTCTGCTTTCAGTCAACACCAAGGGAAACTTTCAAAATCTACCTTTGGAGAAAAGAATCTAGGAATCAGGGCAAACCATATCTTCTCTAGTCTAACTTTAATAGCAAATAATGGAAATAACATTCGAGAACAATGTTTGAGCAAATAGAAGGACAAGGGAACGCCAACATTCCTAACTGTTTAGACTGTATTGAATCATTCTTAAATAAACAAATTTGAAGAAAACATTAAGATAAAGATTTCTCAGCCAGAGAAGGTTACTGCTATACAGAAAATCCTAACCCTGTTTAAACTGTTCTTTACAGAGGGAAAATGAACAATATGGCATACATAGAAGGAAAACGATTAACAAAGAAAGAAGCACTTCACCAGTGATAAAGACTAGGATCCCAAGAAACAGCTTTTATATTGATGTCAAACCAGTTACAATATTCAAGTCCAATGTTTCAGTTCAGCAATCATCTTCACTATTCAACCTAACTACTCTAGCACAAACAGAGCTTCAAGGGCCAGTGAACACTATGTACAAATAGAAGTCTCGAGCTCAAGTGTATTTCAAAGTTCTGCAACCAACAATTTCTCATCTTCCGTAGAAGTACTTATAGGAAGATGAGGAGGTGAGATTTTAACAAAATATCTCAAGGACAGTTAATGCAGAGTGAAGACTTCTCGACCCTTTGAGAGGCTCGAGGGAAAAATTTACAGGTGGATCACTACATTAACTGTTTCACAATAAATATCAAAGCTCGGTGGAAGCTTTGTTTGACTTTGAGGCTCTGTGCATGTTTTGGAGTAACTCTGCAGATATTTATTCATTGGTTTACTTGCAGAAGTAACTCCCTGGCTGTGCTGGAGGTGGATATCTGATTTTCTTCAATAACTCAGCCTTTGGTTTGAATGGTTTGAGGCAACAGGTGGCCTTTACGGTAGCTGAGGAATTAATTCGCCTTTAGTTGAAATGGTGGAAGCCTTTCTGTCTATTTAAACGCTTATGATTTTTCTTTAACTGTGTTTAATTTGGGGATTAGGCTTTTGATAGTCAATCTTAGCCGTAATCCCTAAATTTTTCTTCAATCTTCTGCTCTGCTGCACTCTGTTCTTCAACACTGATACTCTTTCAACTGTGTTTTTAATAAAACAACGTCTTGTCGATGTGCAGGGCCGCGCTGGGCTCGTATGGCATCAACGCCTATGAAGCGTTGATGAAACATGTATTCAAACCCTCTATATCTCTTTCCCTTTGATAAACAAAATACCAGAGGATCGTCACCCTCGGCTTTTATTTTCCTTTGTTATAATGGAAAAAGCATTGGGACCTGCAAAACACAAACAATTTTTTAAGAAATCCTGCATTTTTGGGGAAAAAATGCTTCAGAAGGCGGGGGAGGAGCGTATCCATCAGATGAAAACATCCAACGGTGGGAGATTTGCGTAGATGAGGCGAAAAGGAGAGCGGGGAGATGAACAAGTCGGAGTGATTTTGGACCGTCCGATCTGGACACGTGGATGGTCCAGATTCAATCGGAGGATCGCAATCGGGGGTAGCGAAAAAGGGGATGCGATTGAAAATTCCAGTGCGATTAAGCGCTGGCCGTTGATCTAAGGACCAGATCGACGGCGGGGAATGAATCGGAGGTAATTGCAAGGGGGTGAAACATTGCGATGTGATTTTGCACGGACCGTTGGATCAAGGATTAGATCAACGGTTGGGATTGAATCGGGAATCGGCAATCGGAGCACAGAGAAGAAGGCATGCGATTGGGAGTTTGCGAAGCGATTTAGCGATAACCATTGATTCAAGAACGAGATCAACGGTGGAAAACCAATCTGGGGAGTCGCGATCGGGGGCGAAATAAAAACGCATGCGATTGAAAGTTAGCGATGCGATGGAGCTCAGGCCGTTGGATCAAAGAACTAGATCAATGGTCAGGATTGCTACGACCTACGCACCGGCGGAAAAAACCCTTAAACACATGAAAACCAAAGTTTTTTGCGAATAAAACAAGTTTAACGGATTGGGCGGAAAATATATAGGTAAAGGAAAAAAAGCCGCCCGATTGCGGGGCCAGGGGTTTTCACAGAATGTAATATGCCCGAGAGTTATAAAGACAAGGGCTAATCGCAATCGGGCCATTGAGCCTGGTCTTTCCAATCAACCCATTTATATTCAGCACATGGTTTTAAGTTTTAACTTAGAACTTTCGGAAAGTGGGTTTTTGGGTTTACAAAGGAAAATGAGCTTTGTAATGGTTCAAAGTCATGCACCCTTTGGATATTTGCGAAGCGATTAGCACTGAAATCTTTGGCATTTGGTTTTAACACATGAGCATGTGGGGGGAAGTGGTTTAGGACTTAGCCCAAGGGGCTTAGGTCCATAGTAATAAAACTTTGATTTTTATGAGAAATTTTCAAGGATGTTAATGGACTTGGAGGTTCCGAAATAGTTAAAAAGTGAGTTTTTAACTATGAAAGGGGAAATTTTCATAAATGGAAAGAAGAGGACTTATGAAAACAAGGTAGTTTTGATGGAGAAAAAGGGGAGCAGATGAAAGGTTTTGAGAAGAGGAGAAATGGTGATCTTTCAGCAGTCTTTCAGTTGGAGTCAGCAGAAATTCCTGAGTATAAAAAATGGGACAGCAAGTGAGGATTTTGGACAGAGGCATGAGGCCTTAAAGAGACTTCAAGAGCCAACAATTTTTTAGTGATAAAATTTGTTCCTTGGAGGCTCAAAAAATATCTTAGCCACCTTTTGGTATAACAAAATATTATAGGTGGCTAACAGTGGCTCCACTTGGGGATGGTGCCTTCTTGAAGGCATCAAGAATTCAGACTTGATTTATGGGAGGCTGATTAGTTTCCTCATCCATTGGGCTGTCCTTCTGTGATTGAATGATCTTCTTCTAAAAACATATTTGGCAGCCATGAAAACAATGGACCTTTATCAACCAGCTTGCTACCTACCCAATCCTACAGATCTAGCATTTTTTCTTCATCAGAGTGCACTTGGAATGGAAAAATCTATTCACAACATTTTATTCTTTTGAAAGCAAGAAATCTAATCTATTTCTAATCCTTATTTCTCCCTGAACTCAGATTAAACAGTTGAGCTCAGATATTTCTCTACCTAATCTACTGTTTGTTGGGATTAAACAGTCCAACAAACTTTCATTCTCTAAATTCTACAACAGAAATTTAAAAATAGTCAAGTCAAGATTAAGTTGTTTGACTTGCTATGATCTATGGCATAAAAAAAAGCTGCACATAGATTATTATTTGCGGAAAATTAAATCAAAATGGAAGGCTTAAGATCTGAAAGTTTCTCATTATGGCCTTCTTTTCTTTACAGCTCTGTTTTTTAATTTTTTTTTGAGCTGTCTCTTTCTTGATATCTGATTCAGATTTTGGGAAAATTAGAACCATTTTTTCTCTTTTATGACTCAGAAAAATAAAACAGTTTTGAGTCATCTCTCTTTGGAAACTTCGGTTCAGATTTTGAACATGTTTGAACCTTTAATTTCTATCCTAATCTATCTACTGATAAGCCAAGATTAAACAGTTTGGAAAATCAAATTCACTACCCTATCAGCAGAAAATTGAAAGATAATTAGTCAAGTTTAAACAGTTTGACTAACTAGAAGTGTGTTTTCAGGAGTGGCATTTAAGCTTGCACACTTTCAGATTTATTTCTCTTTTTGGCATGGGGCTGTGCCTTTCTTGTTTTTCATTTCTGCCCTCTTTTCTTTCTTTCTTTGTTTTTGTATTTTTTTATTTTTCATGAATTTTAATGCAATGGTGGATGAAATATTCATAATGAAAAAGAAAAAATAAGGCTTAAAAACATATCATGAATCACGAGAAGTAATGCTTGAGCATCCGGCCATTGACAGGACCCCCAAACAAATATGTTCCATCCAGCTCTTGTAAGAAGAATGCATTTTTTCCAGGAACTGAATGAATAGAGTAAGGTCCAAGCCATAGATTGTCAAATTTACCATGCTTTCCCTTGTCTTCCCTCTTTGAGTCCCACTTTAAAACTTTGTCCCCAATCTTGAAATTGCTGGCCTTTGTTCTTCTGTCAAAAAGCCTCTTAATGCTGTCTTGTTTCTGCAATGTTTTGTTGTACACTTCCTCTCTTATTTTTTGAAGATGAATGGTCTGATTTATTCTTATGATCATGTCATTATCTTTAGTCTGAAATTCTTGGATAAATTTCATAACTGGTACACCAAGGCTATTAGGAAAGATTGCACCTGTACCATACACAAGCTGAAAAGGTGACATACCAATAGATTTCTTCAAAGTTAATCTGTCAGCCCAAAGTGCATGGACTAGCTTTGTGTGCCAAGACTTTTTATTGTCCTCCAACAGTTTCTTGATTATGTTCACTAAGATTTTATTGGAAGATTCTGCAATTCCATTACCTTGAGGGTAATAGGCTATGGAATGCCCTAGTGTTATCTGGTATTTATGATAGAAGTTAACCATTTTCTTTGATCCAAACGTTGCTGCATTATCTGTGATGATCTTGGTAGGACAGCCAAATCTGGAGAGGATATTGGTTTCAATGAACTTTATAATAACTGAATCATTGGCTTGCCTACAAGAAATGGCTTCTATCCATTTAGTGAAATAGTCTGTGGCAGTAAGGATCCATCTATGCTGGGCAGAAGATGAGGGATGGATTTCACCTATGAAGTCGAGTCCCCACTGTTGAAAAGGAGCTTCAATAGTGATTGGATGCAGAGGAAGGGGTAATAATTTTCTCTTGCCCTCAAACAATTGGCATTTATGGCAAGTAGTTTTCATTTTGTGAACATCAGGAAAAAGGGAGGGCCAATAGAAACTAGCCCTCAAAATTTTGTTGGCTGTTGACTTCCAGTACAAATGGCCTCCACACTCTCCTTCATGAAATTCCTGCTTAACCTTCTCTGCATCAAACTTAGGCAAACATTTAAGCAATATACCACTAGAATTTTTCCAATAAAGACACCTATCTACAATGCAATAGTTTACTGCTTTCAGTTTTAAGAACCTTCCTTTGTTTTCGATAAACCAGGAGGTGTATTTAAATTAAGAAAAACATAAACGATATCGGCATACCAAGGAGAATTCATAAAATGGTTTTCAATAATGGGAGTTGAGAATTCTTCTTGGCTATCCAAAGCATTAATCATATTAATATCAAGAACTTTAAAATTGGATTCAGCCATTAATCTAGCTAGACCTTGGCCTTTGATGAGTTTAGTGGGTTTTATCTCTAAATCATATTCGAGAATAATAGCAATCCACTTACCTCTATTGCCATCTGGGTCCTGTGTTAGAATGTCTTTAACAACCGAATTAGGGACAAAGGCAATGATGTGTGAGTGAAGGATGTATACTCTGAAGTCTTTCAATGCTTTAACCAAAGCAAAAGCTTGCTTTTCCATAATATTATACTTCAAAGGGGCATCCCTAAATGCCTTGCTAAAGAATGCAATAGGCTGCTCTTGTCCTTGTGGATTTTTCTGTAAAAGGACAGCAACAATGGTATGTTCTGATGCAAACGAGAAGATATAAAAATATTTTGAAAAATCAGGGCTTATGAGAACCGGTGTTTTGGTTAATGCTTGTTTCACCAGCTCAAAGGATGTCTTTACTTCCAAGATCCATTTTATCCCTTGCTCCTTCTTCAACATGTTTGTGATATTTCTAAGGAGCTCTGCCAAGTTAGGGATGAACCTTCTCAAAAAGTTAATCTTTCCAATGAAAGACTGCAACTCTTTGATATTTCTAGGGTGAGAGATTTGCAATATAGCCTCAATCCTCTTTGGATCTATCTTTATACCTTCTTCTGAAATAATGTGTCCAAGAAGATTACCTTCTTGGAGACCAAATAGTGTCTTCTTAGGGTTTAAAGATATTCCAAACCTTTTGCACTTCTCGAAAACTTTTCTCAAATGTTCTAAATTTTCTTCATCTGTTTTTGAAAACACAGTGACATCATCTAGATAGATAATGATGAAGAAGCCCAATTCTTCCGAGAATGCTATGTCCATGGCTCTCTGAAAGGTGGCTCCAGATTTCATTAGACCGAAAGGCATATTCACATACATGAAAGTGCCCCATGGAGTAGTGAAAGTTGTCTTTAATTGATCAACAGGGTGAACTAAAATCTGATTATACCCTGAATAGCCATCAAGCAACGAAATCCTCTTAAACCCCACCACCATTTGTAAAATGTGATCCATTTTTGGTAAAGGGTAGTTGTCTTTTAACGAAGCTTTGTTTAAGTCTCTAAAGTCTATACAAAGCCTGATTTCTCTAGTCTTCTTTCTAACGGACACCAGATTAGATACCCACTCAGAATATCTAATAGGGAAAATAATGCCAGCCTCATACATTTTCATAATCTCCTTCTGAACCAATGGAAACTGGACAGGGTTTATTCTGCGCAGTTTCTATTTAAATGGTTTTTGGTTTTCTTTAAGAGGGATTTTGTGCTGTATTATTTCAGTGTCATAGGATTTAAGATCTTCGTAACTCCATGCAAAAACATCAGAAAATTCTTTGAACAACTCTATGTATTTGAGTTTAATGTGAGCTGGAAAAATTTTGGATAGTTTGATCATTTTCGGTGTTTCCTCACTGCCTATATTGCACTCCTCTACTTCAGTCTCTACATGTTCCAGTTTTGTTTTATTGGCCACATCGTTAAAATCGAACAACTCCTCTAAAGGCGTTAGACCACTTGGCAAATTTTCATCTTTAGAATGCAGAGTTTGTAATTCTTCCGTTTCTAACTCTGTACTTAATTCTATTTTGCTCCTAAGTTTGCTAGACAATAGGTTAATATTGGCAGGTTGAGGAGATGATTCTTCTTCACCAAGAAAGTTTTCTTCACCGCAGTCTGTATCATAATCTGAATCTGAACTGTGCAGTTCGAACTCATTTCTGAATTGCATGAAGTCTTCTATTTGTTTGTCATTGTTAAACAATTGCCAATATTTTTTGTTATCAGGCACTGCCGGTCTAAATTTTATCAGAGTTGTGTTGTCTCCAGTCTCATATGGCGTTAGACATGTCCTGGCCGCAAAAGCTAAATTGTGGGCCGCAATGTTCTTTTTCCTTGGGATGAAACTCAGGTTTGATTCATCAAATGTTGTCAACAGATCCATGACATCATTCTGGTAGGCTCTAAGTCTGGGATGATTTTCATTATACTCCCCATTGACTTGCCTAATGATTAACTCAGAATCCCCGTACACATTAATTCTTCTGGCTCCTAATTTCTTCAAGAGATGCAAGCCTAAGAGAAGGGATTCATACTCTGCTATGTTGTTGGAACACTGAAAGTTTAATTTGCATGAGATGCATTCCGTGTGATTGTTTTCAGTGTTAATGATCCAAACCCCTACACCCGCATTATTTCTAGTGCATGACCCATCAAAATACATACTCCATAAAGGACTGTCTTTGGTTTCGTCTGTTTGGCGATTGTCCTTTTTAACTATGGTGCCTTCTGACTATTCATGATTAGCAGCACCCAATTGAATTTGTTTTGAATCCTCAAATTCTTCAACAGATCGAGGGATGATGCCAGAAACGTTAGGGGTATTTTATGGGTTGTTAAGTCCTAAAAACAATGGACTCATAACCGGTAAATCAAGACCTATGTTTTGTTTACTAATTCTTTCACATGTGACAAACTGTTTGGACACTTCTGCGTTATTATACTCTTCCTCCCTGTCGACCTTTAATTCTGTTAAAGTGACTTGCTCACTAGGAGTTTCATTGTTAAACATGATAAAAGAATCAAGGCCTGTATTGACAGAATATATAGGAGAGTTTCGTGGTCTGTCTTGACTTGTAACCGTGTATTGCATATGAGACTCCCTGTAAAGTCTTCTGGTCTGATTGAAAACCGGGATGGTCGCATATGTCATGTCCATCCGCATAGTCCCCTGTAACTTAGCTCCCCAGGATCTTGATAATAGCATTCCATACTTTGGGGGGACATCAGCCACAACAATGTCCATGAGTAAACATTTGGCTGGAATCTAGGCTAGGTTAACACAGAGGTCTTTGATCAATCCTAGACATTTTACTCTATTTGAGTCAAAGGAGTATAGGTCTTTATAGGGTCTGGTAATTTCTAAACCAAGGCTATCCATCACAGCTTTAGGCATTAAATTATGAGAAGCCCCAGAATCATGCATAGCGTTGTGTAGAATTTTGTCATGGATGTTCAAACTCACATAAAAGGGAGGAACTGGTCCCTCTTGAAACTTCCCTTCAATCTTAGGGCAAAAAATCAACTATGGTAGGTCATCACTAAGATTAACTGTATCTCCATTTTCCTCTATATTTAAAGCCTTCAAAATTTGGTTCCTATATACATGTTGGGCAGCTAACTCAGTTAATGGAACAAATATTTTGATCTTTAAGATTTCCCGTTCAAGGCTGAAAGGGGTTTGATTCTTTGAAGCACTTGTTTCAACCTTATTAGCTGTCACTCTATCAACAATTACAGCTTGCTGATTTGTTTTACTTGACACAACTATTGTATAAGGAGTACTAGCTGAAGTGTTAGTACTGCTGATGTCTTCACTCTGTTTTTCAGAATTTTGAGTGTTTTTCTCCTTATCCTTATCAGAATTAACAACCACTGTTTTGTCTTTTTGTTTGGCTGTTTTGGGTTTGGCTGCGGTGCTGCTTTGAGAGGATTTGTCAGAGGTTTTGGTGTTGGGGGTTTGTTGAATGGTCTTGCTTCTAAGGTCATATTCTCTTTGAGGCTCTATGACAACATTTTCCATGTCCTAATAATAATTTTCATTATCATCTCTTTTGTCGTCGTAAGGTGTGTAAAGACCTTGTTTATTATCATAATGAACCTCAAAGTCATCATCCTCTTCCCCAAACATGTTGATATCCTCTTCCTCTGTTATGTCTTTTGTTTCTTCAACCTCACTTACATAGTTTTGATGAAAGGGAGGGGTGATCTGTTGATCATCATCCCTGGGTCTGTTTGGAGGTTGGTTCCTTCTAACATTCTGATTTTGGTTCCTATTTTGAGGAGAAGTTTGATTTTGATTTGCTTGTGCTCTCTTAATTATGCTCATCTCTTTCATCATTTCTTCCATCATTCTCTCCATTTTTGAGTTGGAAGTAGAAGGTGTGGATTCCTCTCTAAAAGATACTCTCTTTTCTGCTTTCATCCTCGCTCTCTTCTCCATAAGGTTAACTTCCACAGAAAGAGAACCTCTTTGCATATCTTCAAGGGTCACAAAGACTCTTTCTCTGAGTGAATATGTCATGTCTGGATCAAACCCTTCAGGAAATTTGTTTAAAGTTGAGCCCTGAGGAGGTTTTAGTTCAGGGGAAAGTGCATTATAGACGCTGTTAAATCTGGTACAATAAGATTGTACACTTTCCCCAGGGTTCCTATGGAGATTTTTATAGTCAGAAAGGACTTGGAGAGGATTCTTTCTCACTTCCCATTTGTTTAAGAATGTTTGATGGAAGGCTTGGAGATCGTTAATACTATGGGGGGTTAAACCTTTAAACCATTTTCTTGCTTCTCCCCCCAAAATTTGAGCAAATAGTCTCAACTTGACAGAATCATCATCAATTTCGTTTCTGTCAAAGTAGTCATTCATCTTGTCCACATGTTGAGATGCTGTTATAGTATTACTAGCATCATATAATGGAATTTTTGACTAATAGTCCTGTGGAAGATTGGCTAATGGTACAGGAAGGACCAAGGGAGCATACCATGTTGCCATGGCAGGAGGTGGAGGTGGATTTACAGAAGGGAAAGTGGGCTGAGGTGAAGTGGTTTGAACAGTGGATGTAGGGTGAGTAGAAGTGGATGGACCAGGAGTAGACTGTTGAGATGATCTTGGATGAGAGACACCTAAATTGTGAAGAAAATGTAAATCAGGAGGTGTTGTTTCCCTGCTACCAAGATGTTCACTTGTTTCAGGAGATGAAAGTGAAGATTCAAAGTCTAACTGGATTATATCATCAAATTACCTAGTCCTAAATGGGTTCACTAAGTCAGTTTGTGATTGTTGCAGAGCTGAAAGATTTTCAGGGACTGAATTAGCTCTCAAGGGTGATCTGAAAACAGTTAATAATTTAACCTTAGGAGACTTCCAAAGGACACTTTCTGGATTATCAACTATCTCAGGTGGGTTAGGGTCTGGGTGGGCTCTAGTGTGAATCTTTTTAGAAGCCACTATGCTATGTTGTTTAGACCTAAAACAAGAAAAGTTCAACCAGATATGACAATCTTGGAGAGGTTAACCAATCTGTTTTTACAATTTTAAATCCCACAGTCGTCTAACCGAGTTTGAATGATTTTATAATGATAAGGGTTCTCCCCAGCGGAGTCGCCAGAAATGTTAGGATTGTGGAGTCGCCAAGTGGAAATTTTTAGCTCCTTTCAGAGGTAAAAGGTCTTATGGTCCACCACCATGTTTATTTAATTCCAATCTGAAATATTTTTGGGTGTTTTTTGAATTGTTTTATTTATGGTTTAGAAGAATTTCCTAACTTTGCCTCAAAACTTAGCTACGGTTATGAAACAAAGATAGTCTATCCTTATGGCTAAGCTAGCCGATTTTCCAAGGTTAGATGAAAACTTAAAAGAATCCTAGGGTTGACCTAGTTTGTCACTGATTCAAACAAGCTCCATCATGATTACCATTTCTTGGTAGTGCTTGAAAAGGCTGCTTTTTACTCTCAAAATGCTCTCAAATAAAAGGTTTTCTGAGGCCTCTAAAAGGTATTAAAAACACTCAGTCCCCAGCGAAGTCGCTAGAAATGTTAGGTCTCTGTAATTTATTAGAAAGATTGGGAGCGTCCAATCACAAAGTTAACATCATTTCAACCAAACTTTGGTATTCTAGGATCTAGCCCTCCTGAATCCGGAGAGGGATCTCTCCAATATGTGCAAAGATGGATATTGTCTTTGAAAAGCTTAAGGTAATGATATTAGGCTAGTTATGAAGGCCAAGGGTTTTGTTTTGTTTTGGATGGTCGAGCATGAAATGTTACTTGAGGGGAAAGTCCTAAGTGAAAAGTTTCAAAAGTGAGAAGTTGCAAGAAAATAGAACAGTTTTGGCAGATAGATAGATATAACGCTGGTTTTTAGTCCATTGGGCTATGGAGTCATATCTGGGCTTTAATTGAACAACAACATCAAGTGTGATCCAAGGGGCAAGTCATCTATACCACAAGATTATTGAGATTTAAAATGATGAAATGGAAACATTAAAATGTTGGAGGGGTGGAAACTGATAATAATTTCTCAGAGGATTTATAGTCAGTCCAAACAAGAAAAGCCTCTTAAGTAACTGTTTAAAACCAACCAAGGATAGGGCTAACCATAGACTTCTTGGGCAAGTTCTTATTAAAGTAGCTTAATTGACAAACAATCCAGTGATCCACATAATCACCTTCAAAAAGTATGAAAACATATAAGAGAAACGAAGTGTAACTTAAGATCAGATAAAGTACTTTTAAACCTAGTCTGCTTTCAGTCAACACCAAGGGAAACTTTTAGAATCTGCCTTTGGAGAAAAAGATCTAGGAATCAGGGCAAACCATATCTTCTCTAGTCTAACTTTAATAGCAAATAATGGAAATAACATTCGAGAACAATGTTTGAGCAAACAGAAGGACGAGGGAACGCCAACATTCCTAATTGTTTAAACTGTATTGAATCATTCTTAAAGAAACAAATATGTAGAAAACATTAAGATAAAGATTTCTCAGCCAGAGAAGGTTACTGCTATACAGAAAATCCTAACCCTGTTTAAACTGTTCTTTACAGAGGGAAAATGAACAATATGGCATACATAGAAGGAAAACGATTAACAAAGAAAGAAGCACTTCACCAGTGATAAAGACCAGGATCCCAAGAAAAAGCTTTTATATTGATGTCAAACCAGTTACAAAACTTCTATTCCAATGTTTCAGTTTAACAATCATCTTCACTATTCAACCTAACTACTCTAGCACAAACAGAGCTTCAAGGGCCAGTGAACACTATGTACAAATAGAAGTCTCGAGCTCAAGTGTATTTCAAAGTTCTGCAACCAACAACTCCTCATCTTCTGTAGAAGTAATTATAGGAAGATGAGGAGGTGAGATTTTAACAAAATATCTCAAGGACAGTTAATGCAGAGTGAAGACTTCTCGGCCCTTTGAGAGGCTCGAAGGAAAAATTTACAGATGGATCACTACATTAATTGTTTCACAATAAATATCAAAGCTCGGTGGAAGCTTTGTTTGACTTTGAGGCTCTGTGCATGTTTTGGAGTAACTATGCAGATATTTATTCATTGGTTTCCTTGCAGAAGTAACTCCCTGGCTGTGCTGGAGGCGGATATCTGATTTTCTTCAATAACTCAGCCTTTGGTTTGAATGGTTTGAGGCAACAGGTGGCCTTTACGGTAGCTGAGGAATTAATTCGCCTTTAGTTGAAATGGTGGAAGCCTTTCTGTCTGTTTAAACGCTTATGATTTTTCTTTAACTGTGTTTAATTTGGGGATTAGGCTTTTGATAGTCAATCTTAGCCGTAATCCCTAAATTTGTCTTCAATCTTCTGCTCTGCTGCGCTCTGCTCTTCAACACTGATACTCTTTCAACTATGTTTTTAATAAAACAGTGTCTTGTCGATGTGCAGGGCCGCGCTGGGCTCGTATGGCATCAACTCCTATGAAGCGTTGATGAAACATGTCTTCAAACCCTCTATATCTCTTTCTCTTTCGATAAACGAAAGACTGTGACATCACACCGGCTTTTATTTTCTTTTGTTATAATGGAAAAAGCATTGGGACCTGCAAAACACAAACAATTTTTTAAGAAATCCTGCATTTTTGGGGAAAAACTGCTTCAGAAGGCGGGGGAGGAGCGTATCCATCAGATGAAAACATCCAATGGTGGGAGATTTGCGTAGACGAGGCGAAAAGGAGAGCGGGGAGATGAACAAGTCGGAGTGATTTTGGACCGTCCGATCTGGACACGTGGACAGTCCAGATTCAATCGGAGGATCGCAATCGGGGGTAGCGAAAAAAGGGGATGCGATTGAAAATTCCAGTGCGATTAAGCACTGGCCATTGATCTAAGGACCAGATCGATGGCGGGGAATGAATCAGAGGTAATTGCAAGGGGGTGAAACATTGTGATGCGATTTTGCGCGGACCGTTGGATCAAGGATTAGATCAACGGTCGGGATTGAATCGGGAATCGGCAATCGGAGCACAGAGAAGAAGGCATGCGATTGAGAGTTTGCGATGCGATTTAGCGATAACCGTTGATTCAAGAACGAGATCATCGGTGGAAAACCAATCGGGGGTGTTGCGATCGGGGGCGAAACAAAAACACATGCGATTGAAAGTTAGCGATGCGACGGAGCGCAGGCCGTTGGATCAAAGAACTAGATCAACGGTCAGGATTGCTACGACCTACGCACCGGCGGAAAAAACCCTTAAACACATGAAAACCAAAGTTTTTTGCGAATAAAACCAATTTAACGGATTGGGCGGAAAATATATAGGTAAAGGAAAAAGGCGCCCGATTGCGGGGCCGGGGGTTTTCACGGAATGTAATATGCCCGGGAGTTATAAAGACAAGGGCTAATCGCAATCGGGCCATTGAGCCTAGTTTTTCCGATCAACCCATTTATATTCAGCACATGGTTTTAAGTTTTAACTTAGAACTTTCGGAAAGTGGGTTTTTGGGTTTACAAAGGAAAATGAGCTTTGTAATGGTTCAAAGTCATGCACCCTTTGGATATTTGCGAAGAAATTAGCGCCGAAAGCTTTGGCGTTTGGTTTTAACACATGGGCATCTGGGGGGAAGTGGTTTAGGACTTAGCCCAAGGGGCTTAGGTCCATAGTAATAAAAATTTGATTTTTATGAGAAATTTTCAAGGATGTTAATGGACTTGGGGGTTCCGAAATAGTTAAAAAGTGAGTTTTTAAGTATGAAAGGGGGAATTTTCATAAATGGAAAGAAGAGGACTTATGAAAACAAGGTAGTTTTGATGGAGAAAAAGGGGAGTAGATGAAAGGTTTTGAGAAGAGGAGAAATGGCGATCTTTTAGCAGTCTTTCAGTTGGAGTCAGCAGAAATTCCTGAGTATAAAAAATGAGACAGCAAGTGAGGATTTTGGACAGAGGCATGAGGCCTTAAAGAGACTTCAAGAGCCAACAATTTTTTAGTGATAAAATTTGTTCCTTGGAGGCTCAAAAAATATCTTAGCCACCTTTTGGTATAACAAAATATTATAGGTGGCTAACACAGACCATACACCAATTGGAAAGGTGTGAATCTGGTCGCACTCTTTGCTGACGTCCGGTAGGCCCATAGAGCTGAGAACAATTGGAGATGCCAATTAGACTTATGAATACCAATTTTTGTTTGAAGCATAGTGACAAAAAATTTTTTTACAACCTCAACCTGGCCATTTTCCTGGGGGTAATATGGCGTTGAGCTATCATGTCGTAAGCCCAATCTTGATGTCAGCTCAGCCATCATGTAATCTTGAAAATGAGTGCCATGATCGATAACAATGGCCTGAGGGACCCCAAAACGTGCAATAATGTGGTTGAAAATAAACTGGGCAGTTGTCTTACCGTTGGCGGCTAGTGTGGGCATCGCTTCGGCCCACTTAGTAAAGTAGTCGACAGCGACAATTATATATGCATGCCCCCCAGTTGAATGAGGGTTACACTTCATGAAATATACACCCCATTTTGCAAAAGGGATGACAGTAATGACAGGATGCAGAGGAAGAGGTGGAGCTTGCATCTTGCGATGAAAAACCTAGCATGCATGACATTTTCAGACTGCAACAATACAGTCTTTGAATATCGACGGCCAGAAGTAGCCCGCACGCAGAATCTTTTGGGTAGTAGCATATCCGGACATGTGACCACCATAGGCACCACTATGACAGTCATTCAAGACTCTTTCAGCCTCCTCCAGCGTCAAGCACCGAATCTACTCCAACCCGGTATAAATTATCTCCTACTATGCGGTAGGGTTGAGACTGATGCCTAATCCAACGTCGGGCATCCTTGGTCAACTCAGACTAGAAATTTGATGTTTGAAGATAGACAATAATGTCGTCGTACCATGGGTCGTGAGTGCTGATAAGGAAGAGTGTTTCATCTAGGATATGATCCTCAGAATGAGATGGGGTGGAGTCTATCGGGAGGGAGCAAATGAGATCCGCAAAAACCAGTGATTTGGTCGACTTAGCAGTGGTAAACTCTAAGTCGAACTCCAGAAGGATAACGATCCATTTGGATTATTTCCCCCCCAGTAATTGTCGAGATAGAATGTATGTCATGGGGTTGCAATCCAAAACCACGGTTATTGTACGCAACAGGATGTAGTGGTGGAAACGCTGCACAGCTTGCACTACGGCTAATGCCAACTTCTCGACGTGAGCGTAACGTGTTTCTATGTTGAGAAGATTCCGTGATAGATAATAAACAACATGTTCATTTCCATCATCGTCATCCTGTACTAGAACCATAGCTATGGTGCTGAACGCGACGGCCAAATATAGAGTGATATCACGGTGATAGTTTGGAGGACGAAGCAACGGAGCATTAACAAGTAGCGTATTAAGCTTCTCAAAAGATCGTTGAGAAATCTCATCCTAGAGAAAGGGAACGTTTTTCTTTAAAAGAGGCATGAATCCTTTGGCCACTTCCGCATAGTTCGGGATAAAGCGTCAAAGGAAATTAGCTTTTCCCTGTAGACTCTGCAATTGATGTAATGAGGACGGTGATGGGAGATTGACAATAGCCTTGAATTTTAGGGGGTTGAGGAAAATTCTGTCCTTGGAGACTATGAACCCCAAAATATGGCTAGAATCCATGAAAAAGACGCATTTATGAGGGTTAAGCTAGATATTATAGCGTCTACAGTGAAGGAAAATCTGGCGGAGGTGTTTGGGATGGTCCTCACGCCGAGCTAAGTGGGGCGGTAGATCGTCCAGATAAGGTTGAAAGATATGGCATATGTCGTGGAATGCATAAGACATAGAACGCTGGAAAGTAGCTCCAGCGTTCTTCAAGCCGAACGGGAGATTTTCATAAGAAAAGGTACCCCACAGACAGATGACTACAGTCTTATGTTGATCGGCAGGTAAAACATTTATCCGATTGTACCCGGAAAATCTGTCCATCAGGGAATAGATCTCACTCCCAGCACATTCTCAATGATTTTATATATGAAGGGAGTGGGATAGTTGTCCTTAGGACAGGCCCGATTAATATCATGATAATCAACGCAGACTCTTATTGTACCCTGCTTCTTATCTACAGGGACAATGTTTGAGACCCATTCTATGAGGGGAATTAGGTAAATGAAGCCCGCGTTGAGAATTTTTTCAACTTATGCTTTGATGGCAGTGGCTTTACGAGGATGCACTGGGCGTATGAGCTGGCGCACGGGTTTCGCAACGGAATAGGTAGGAATCTCATGCACTACTATGTTGGGATCAATCCCAGGCATTTCCTCATAGGACCAAGTGAACACATCTCTGAATTCACAGAAAAGATCAGTATAAACTTGTATCTCATCAGGAGAACAAGTTACTCCCACATGTATGTTTTCTACTACCCTCGGTTTGACGAAGATGTCGATTAGCATGGTTTGGGTAATGTTGCTCAGGTTTCCTTCCAAAAGGACCCCATGTATCAATATAGGCGTCTAGAGAGGGGGAGTAGGAACCTGAGATGAAAAACGCTCTAGACAATCCGACATTGCCCCTAGGTTGGGCATGAAGGAGGAACGATGATGTCCATCGCTCCAAGGCAGCTCCTCAAGAGACATTGTTTCAACAATTGCTTTGTCAGAAGGGAAAATCTCTTTAAGATGATTGGGCGATTCGGCCTCGCCAAGCCAGGGGGATTGGGAATAGATATCTAAAGTTGTGCTCGAAGGAGCATGTTGAGGGGGAGGAGGATCAGATGCAGTGACGATTTCACAATAATTAATCTCTATTGGAGTTAAGGGCATAAATTCTCCAAAATTGGTCACCTGTTCAGGCAAAGGGATGATCCATGGGTCGTTAGACCTAGAGACCATATTAACTTGAACGGTGTGTAGTGGTGGCGCGGGAAAAATACCCATGAGGACGGGGTCCTTGAAGAGACCGGTTCCTACACTGTCAGGGGGATTGGGGATATTATCCACGTAAGGAACGTTGTTCTCAGAGGATGAAGTGAAGAAAGACAACTGATCCATAGTAACAATTTTTCCCTCGTGAGGGAACTTCAAAAGCCGAAAGAGGGTGGATGGCATGCATAGCATGGCGTGAGTCCAACTACGGCCGAGAAGAAGATTGTAGTTAATTTTGGCGTCAACCACTTCTACTTCTACGTTGATCGTCTTCCCTTGTAACGTAATCGGAAAACTCTTGAGAACACCAAGGGGTTTGGATTCCTGACCATCAAATGCTTCTAAGGCATTGGGAGATGATGAAAGTGTCGGAGAGCCAATGGCCTTCCAACAGGCGAATGACATGACACAGGTGTAGGCACCTTCATCAAAAATGGCCCTATGGATGTTAAGACCGTTGATCCCAACTTGAATAACAAGAGCGATTTGATGTGGAATTTGGGGGGTAAAATTTTCTAAGTTGAAGGTGAGAAGACTAGAATCGACGGGATCGATTCCACTAATCGCAGAAAAAAAAGCTTTCCGTTGAGATGGGAAACTTTGAAGAACTTCCAATGCAGACATGGCAGAAGGCACCTGTGCCAAATCCTCAGCAATACTGTAGTGCTGAGTGGCACGGGCATTTGGGTTGTAGGAAGATCTTCGCAGAACACCTTTAGAAGGTGGCCTCGCAACAGGTTCAGCTATAGTCTTCTCAATCTCCAAATAACCGGAGACAGGTGGGGGAGGTGGACCATCCACAACTTCCTTTCCAGTTGCCCGACACGATCCAACATAATCCTTCGAATGCGTGGCAATTAAGACAGGTGCAGCACCATTCATCATAAAGACCTAGGACCCAAATGGTGCAGATGGCAAAGGCTGTTCAACCATCTGGGTCTACTGAGATGGGAACGGTTCTTTAAGAACCGCCAGAGTCCCTTTGGATCCTTTGATAAGTTGACTAATTTCAGATCGTCGGGGACAATCCTTGGTATGATGATCTCCTTCACAAATAAGGTAGGGGTACTTCGGTTTACATTGAGAACCGTCATCAGTACGAGGTTTAGAAGACTCTGACTTTGGGGCGTCGAGTTTGGATTTTCCTTTGCCCTTATTTTTTCCTTTGGAGGCTTTTTTCGTAGGATTAGCCTGAACGGCATTAACCTCCACAGTCTTGCCAGAATCTAGAGGGGTAGGAAGAGCAGAATTATTGCACGAATTGGATTTTTGCTTCCCATTCAAATATTTTCGAGAATTTTGAGACACGGAACCAATAACACCATCCACCGCCGGGGTAGGAGGAGCTTTAGAGGTTCCTGGGCATGGATCATCAGTCAAAATATTATACAGCGTGCCGGACTGAGAGTATACCAAATCAAGATACTAGGCACGCGCGATGGCCTGTTCTTCAGTCACACATGCTCCCATAGCAATATCTTGAGCGATTTTGTTAACGAAGGAGGTGGTAAACCAATGAGTTAGTAGTTGATCAGGTATATCAAACTTGATCAGTCTACGACGATGTCGCCACTCATGAATGTGATCAGATATGTGGGTGGCTTTATCCTGCTTCAAAGAAGTCAGGAGTTGCATCCTGGCTTTGTAAGGAACCGGTAACTATAAGTGAATCAAAAAATCCATTACTAAAGTATTGAAATCCTGAAAGATGCCATGGGGTAGTTCAATATACCACTTAGTGGCAGCACCAATAAGAGTGCGCTGGAAGAGATGTAGACGAATTGAATCATCCACCCAAGAGTTGGACGAACACCAAAGATGGTAAGTCATTACATGAGCTTGGGGGTCTTCTCTAGCTTTACCTTCAAACTTAGGGAAATCATCGGGTACCTTGGTCGGAACCGAAGGCCAATAAGGATTATGAAGAATTGGATTATTGGTTAATTTAGAAATGTCCGGTAACTCCAAGGTATCCAAGAACGGCAATTCCAGATTAAACGGCATACCAGGCCCTCGATAAGAACTAGTACCTGTACTCCACGCTGGTTGAGAATATCCTTGCCCCCAAGTGTTCTGTCCCGAAGGATTCTGACCGTAGGGGGTATAGGGAGTATAACCAGTCTGATACTGTTGCTGGTAACCAGTGTATGAGGCTTGATAACTAGAGTATGGACCCTGATTGTATGTTGGCCCTGTTTGGGTAGCCTGTGGATTTGGCTGCTGAGTATAGGTGTAGCCGGGTTGTTGAGTGTAATAATTGGAACCTTGGGGTTGGTTATAATTGGGTCAGTATTGACCATGAGAATAGTAACTACCCTGAGGTTGAGTGGGCTGCTGATAGGTGGGACCTTGCTGAGCCTGATGATTAGGGCGCACCATTTGATTCGGGTGCGGGATTGAATAAATCAGCTGTTGCGCAAGGTTGATAGAATGTGCAGGCTAGCCTGGTTGAATAGGCTGACCTGGCTGAACAGGCTACCCTAGGTGAACAGGTTGACCCAGATGAACAGGTTGTGCTAGTTGCGTAGGTTGGCCTGGCTGTTGTGGAGCACCAGGTTGTACCGGATGGGCCGGTTGGCCTGGTGGTGGAATGGAGCCAGGTGGTGGCTGGTAACTGGTTTGACCTGCAGCAGGACCATAAGATGGTCCTGGCTGATGTGCAACATTTGGAGCAATAGGATACTAAGGTTTCATGGGTTGGGAAGGTTGGACTTGCCCCCTAGGACCGTATACCAGCCCGGGTTGGTACCCCGGTTGACCTGTGAGTCCTTGAGGTTGCCCCGGTTGGACTCCAGGAAGAGGATGCATGAGTTGACTTGAAGGGTTGTAATACTGTCCTTGCGGACCGTATAATGGCCCCTGCTGGCCCGCAAGGTAACTTTGCGGGTCATAAGGATAGCCAGGGTGGCCCAAAGGTTGGCCTTGACAAGGTTGTCCTTGCGGGTTATAAGACTGCCCAGCCTGGTTATACGGTAAACCCTGAGCATGAAGTTGAGCATCAGGAGTGGGTAAACGTAAAGGATTCCCATACTCATCATACTGATATGAAAAAACATACACGGGTGTACCAACTTGTGCGTAATGCAAAAAATATGAGCGGTTGGGATCTTGAGAGGATTTTCTGACCTCGGGGTTCGATTGTTGTAAGGACAATCAATACTCCTTAGGAGAAATGTTCTCCGACATAGCAGAAGCTATATAGACATCTTTGGGAAGCGATGTGGTCCTTATGGACTGAGTGGTAACAGCAGGTGTAGATGCAGCCACACAAATAGTGGGCCTGACGGGTACAGAAGTGACCTGAGGGGATGACGTGATGGGTGTCCTAGGAGACATCCCTAGTGAAGGAATAACCAACCTCGTAGAAGGAGTTGTTATCCCCATAGAGGCAGCGGCGGCGATAATCTGACCTAAGGATCTATACCCTACTCGTAGTGAGGGATCGGGCAAAGACACAACAGATGATTCGGGGTTGTCTTCTGGGAATATCTTCCGGGTTACTTCTGGGAATAGCTGGTAATCTTCACCAGACGTGGGGATTTCCTTGCTAGGAGAATGGCTGGATTCACTCATATTTGAACCTTCCGCTAGATCTCGTAACAGAAAGCGAGGAATAGGAGGAATAACAGCAGCTAAAAAAGGTGAACTTGATGTAAGAGGAGTAGGGATAATTTTAAGGATGGACGTTTATCTTAAAGTTTAAAAACTTGGCGAATCTTAGTAGTCTCCAATGTGTAAATTGTAAAATTTTTGTTGTTATTTTTGTAAAAATATTTAGTTTTCTAATCATTTTATATTAGTATATATAAATTTTCGGCGATTTTTAGGGTAAAATATTTTTATACTATAAAATTTGGGCGAATCAATTTTTAAAAAAATGGAAATTAGCGAATATTTTTTTTGGAAAAAGCATGAAAAATTAGCCCATCTGCGAATATTATCCCCTAAAATTTTCCATGAAGAGGAGGGAAATGTTCCCCTACTTCAAATCCAGACCAAGGGTCGGAAAAGGGCCAATTGAACTCTACTGCTCCTCCAAAGGGAAGCTTAGATAGAACCGGTCCCCCATCGGGAAACTTGGAAACGATGGGCTACTATAACTCACCAGAGGATTGTGAGACCTCTGATGAATCGTCTGTATATGGACTACCAGTAGACGAAACTGAAGGTTCCGCCACTATGACAGTAACAACGAAAGGAAAAGATCAAACACAACACATGGGATGAAAAAAGAATCAAGGCACAAAATCAAACACCCAACAAGCAAAATCTAACAAGCGTGTGATCGCAGGTGATTTATTTTACGACATTTAAACTTTGAAACTTCATCGTTTCATGTTTTAAGAGTCGAGAAATGGATGAAAGATGACTCTATCTCTTTCAGTTTTGAAGCAAGCATGAAAGGACAAATTCTTGGTGATCTTTTCAAATTTAAGGAGTCCGATAAGATAAAAATGACTGCTCAGGAATGCTAGGCAAAGGGTGTACCAAATAACCATGAACTGCAATATACACCTTGGTTTCAAAATGAAAGAGAAATCAACCAAGGACTTAATGTACATGCAGGAAATATCCCCGAATGTTGTGTCCAGTGTAACATGGGTATAGGGCGGTAGACTCAGCTTCCTATGGACAAAGGATAGAAACCTAATGGGGTCTCCCTTTATATACGCGACGGTACAGGGAGCACAAGTCCATACTAGTGTTGTCTAAAGCCAAGAGGCGAACGAAAACTACTAGGTTTAAAGACACCGGAACACGTCTCTAGCCTAGACCTCTAAATATTTCGTTAATGTTTTAATGCTGCCTTAGTGTAAATTCAATGAATTTTAATGTTTATCTTCAATTATGTTTCAGTTTTCAGGCCCTAGCGAGTGTTATGTCTCAAAATTGCCTAAATTCACACTACATTCCATAGTATATCATTTCATTCGATGAAAGCTAATTACGAGAGAGTTAAGAGCTTTTCACACAATAACAAAATGATCAGACAACAACCAATGATATCTCTAATGCAGCTAATGGAAACTAAAAGCTTTTCTTTCAAAGTTACTAATCACTAATAACACCGAAAATATTTAATTCACACTAACTAATCCAAAGCAAAATAGATTCCTTTTGTATTTTCAATGTTTAAGAGAAAAATGCACTAAACAAAATGAAAACTAATGAGACAAGAAATTTGAGAAGTGATGGAAAAAGAGAAAAAAACAATCAAATTTCACTCAATGCAAACACACAAACAGACCTCAAATTGACAAAAAGTCCCTCAAATCAAAAGACACCCAATGACTCAAATGAACCATGTAATCTAGGCCCAAAACGAGACAAGGCAGAATTCAAATGAAGAAGAAGCCAATCACTCAAATAACGCAATAAAATGATAGAAAACCACCAAACGAATGTAGAGAAGAAATCACAAAGCTAACTAAATAGACAGAAACCCAAAACTCCCAAGGGAGGCTCGACGCACAATAGCACCTAGATGCCCTAGGGCTAAAATGTAAAATCGATAGAAACAAGAAAACAACCAAAGGAAGAAGGTCACAGATAGTCAAACAAGGCTCCAGAACATTCAAGAAGTCGAAAAAAGAATCCAAAACCACAGATCAAGCTCAAAAAGCTCAAAACCAAGAAAACCCTAGCACCTTACAGCATTGGCGTGACTGTCAGGCTGAAAGTAGTGCCATAACAAGATTGGCATGGGTAGTAAACTGGAAACTAGTGCCAATTGGTGCGACTGTCAGGCTATTAAGCACGCCAGTCAAGTTTGCTATGAAAAACTAAAAAAGAGAAATCCAAGATGCAGACCAGTGATGTTGAAGCTCAAATCAAAAGCCAAACTCATGACAAGAGCCAGCCAAAAGAGCTGATCAAGCAAGCAAAGTCAAGAATTGACTGAAAGACAAGACAATACTCCAAGTGTTCAGTTCATAAACTAAACCGGAGATTGCTTGAAGCAACATTCATCTACTTTCGCTAATGCAGAGCAAGAGCATTTCGAAGGCTATTTGGCTAACTTCAGGCTCTGTCTGTAGTTTATAAAATGAACAACAAGCTAAGTCCCCAGCGGAGTCACCAATTTTTTGTAGAGGTAAATCCCCTTTGCGGACAGAGGCGATCCTTATTAGCATAGAACGGGTCTAGCAACAATCGTAACACGCTATGGTATAGGTACATAATTGCAATAAACCAACTTGCGAAGAAGTCTTACCTCGAATCCAACGCTGTTGTTTGTAGCGGTGGAAAACTACTTCCTCAAGGAAGCTTCCATGAGAGGTGGCAAACTACTTCCTCTACATGGAAATCCAAAGCCAAACGTCCCAACCCAATTTAGAGACCAGTTCAGGAGTTGTTTGGAGTCAATATTTCACCATTTATTTTTAAAAAACACCCTTTATTAAGCCTGGTGCGAGTGTGACTTTGAGACAGAGCGCCAATTGGCACGCCCTCTTTGGAATATTTCCCCCATTGGCACGGGTATAACACTGGCTAGTCACGCCAAGGATGAAAAGGATATTTTTAAGGTTTTTCAGAAGGAGATGTCTTCAGGGGAATGAAAGTCCATGTCTAGGGGAATGCCATGAAAGTGTTTTCAGATCATGTCACTGCTCATAGGTCACGGAATAAGCCCTCCAATGTGCGGGACGGGGAATTGCAGGGACAGTGACAAATTGTTGTGTAACACTTACCAAGGTTATGGTTATGATATAGTTAATGTCAAGGTTAGGTTATGGTTAAAGCTAGGTAAAGGTTAAGGTTTGGTTAAGGTTATGGTAAGTTTAAGGGTGAAGGTTAAGTTTAAGGTTAAGGTTAGTTTTAGGTTAAGGTTAAGGTTAAGGTAAGGTTAAGGTTAAGTTTAAGGTCAATGTTACGGGAAGGTTAAGGTTAAGTTTATGGTTATGGGAAGGTTAAGGTTAAGGTTAAGTTAGGTGAGGGGTTTGGTTAAGGTTAGGTTTAGGTTATAGTTAAGGTAAAGGTTAAGGTTACGTTATGGCTAAGGTTAAGGTTACACGTTTAGTCACATCAAGGCTAAGGTTAAGTGTAAAGTCAAGGTTAAGGTTAGGTCAAGGTTAAGGTTAAGGTTAAGGTTAAGGTTAAGGTTAGGGTTAGGGGAAGGTTAAGTTTAAGGTTAACCTTAACCTAACCTTAACCTTAACCTTAACCTAGCTTTAACCTTAACCTTAACCTTACCTTAACCTTGACCTTGACAAGGTTAGGTTAAGGTTAAATTCAAGGCTAAGGTAAAGTTAAGGTTAAGGTTAGGTTAAGGTAAGGTTATGGTTAAGGGTAAAGTGAAGGTTAAGGTTAAGGTTAAGGTTACGGTTAGATTAAGGGTAAACTTAAGGTTATGGTTAAAGTTAAGGTTAGGTTAAGGTTAAGGTTAAGGTTAGGTCGAGGTCAAGGTTAAGTTTAAGGTCAAGGTTAAGGGTAAAGTTAAGGTTAAGGTTAGGGTTAGGTTATAGTAAAGGTTAAGGTTAGGTTAAGGGTAAAGTCAAGGTTAAGGTTAAGGTGAAGGTTAAGGGTAATTTTAAGGTTTAGGGTTACGGGTTTAGTCAGGTTAAGATTATGGTTAAGGTTAAGGTGAAGGGTAATGGTAAGGTTAAGTTTAAGGTTAAGGTAAAGGTCAAGGTTAATGTTAAGGTTAAGCTTAGTCAAGGGTAAAGTTATAGTTAGGTTAAGGTTAAGGTTAGGTTAGGTTAAGGTTAAGGTTAAGTTTATGGGTTTAGTTAGGTTAAGGTTAAGGTTAAGTTTAACGTTACAGGTTTAGTCAAGTTAAGGTTAAGGATAAGGGTTTGGTCAAGGTTAGGGTTATGGTTAAGGTTACGGTTAAGGTTAAAGTTTGGTTAAGGTAAGGTTAAGGTTATGGGTTTAGTCAAGTTAAGGTTAAGGTTAAGGTTAGGGTAAGGTTAAGGTTAAGGTTGTAGTGATGGTTAAGGTTAAGATAAGGTTAATGGTAAGGTTAAGGTTAGGGTTAGGTTATATTTAAGGTTATGGTTAGGGTAAGGTTAGGATTAGGTTATAGTTAAGGTCAAGGTTAAGTTTAAGGTCAAGGTTAAGGTTATGATAGGTTAAGGTTAAGATTAAGTAAAGGTTAAGGTTAAGGTTAAGATAAGGTTAAGGGTATGGGTTTAGTAAGGTTAAAGTTAAGGTTAAGGTTACGTTAAGGGTAAATTCAAGGTTAAAGATAGGTTAAGGGTAAGGTTAAGGTTAGGTTAAGGTTAAGGTAAAGGTATTGGGAAGGTTAAGGTTAAGGTAATGTTAATATAAGGTTAATGGTAAGGTCAAGGTTAAGGTTAACGTTATGGTAATGGAAAGTTTAAGGATAAGGTTAAGGTTACGCTTAAGGGTTTGGTTAAGGTTAAGGTTAGGTTATATTTAAGGTCAAGGTTAAGTTTAAGATTAAGGTTAAGGTTAAGGTTAAGATAAGGTTAAGGGTAAGGTCCTTAACGTTAACCTTATCTTAACCTTAACCTAACCTTAACCTTAACCTTAACTTTAACCAATCTTAACCTTCACCTTAACCTTAATATTAACTATAACCTAACCCTAACCTTACTCTAACCTTGCCCTTAAACTTAACCTTAACTATACCCTTAACCTAACCTTAACCTTAACCTTATATTAACGTTAACCTAACCTTAACCTTGAATTTACGCTTAACGTAAGCTTAACCTTATCTGAAGGTTAAGATAAGGTTAAGGTTAAGGGTAAAGTTAAGGTTAGGGTTAGGTTAAGGTTAAGGTTAAGGATATCTTAAGGGTAAAATTAAGGTTAGGGTTAGGTTAAGGTTAAGGTTAAAGTTATGGTTAGGCTTATGTTCAGGTTAAGGCTAAGGCTAAGGTTAAGGTTAAGGTTACAGTTAGCTTAAGGTTAAGATTAGGTTAAGGTTAATGTTAAGGTTAAGGTTAAGGGTAAAATTAAGGTTAGGGTTAGGTTAAGGTTAAGGTTAAGGGTAAAGTTAAGGTTAGGGTTAGGTTAAGGTTAAGGTTAAGGTTAGGTTAAGGCTAAAGTTAATGTTAGAATTAGGTTAAAGTTAAGGTTAAGCTTATGGTTAGGCTAAGGTTAAGGGTAAGGTTAAGGTTAGGTTAAGGTTACAGTTAAGTTAAGGTTAAGATTAGGTGAAGGTTAAGGTTAAGGTTAAGGTTAATGTTAATGGGTTGGTCAAGGTTAGGGTTAGGTTAAGGCTAATGTTAAGGGTTTGGTAAAGGTTAGGGTTAGGTTATATTTAAGGTCAAGGGTAAGGTTATAGTTAGGTTAAGGTTAAGGTTAGGTTGATGTTAAGATATAGTTAAGGTTAAGGGTTTGGTCAAGGTTAGGGTTAGGTTATAGTTAAGGTTAGGTTAAGTTAAGGTAAAGGTCAAGGTTTGGTTAAGGTTAAGGTTAGGGTAAGGTTAAGGTTAATGTAAAGGTAGGGTTAAGATTAAGGTCAAGGTTAGGTTATAGTTAAGGTCAAGGTTAAGGTTAGGTTATAGTGAAGGTTAAGGTTAAGGTTAAGACCCATAACCTTAACCTTCACCCTTAACCTTAACATAACCTTAACCTTAACCTTCCACTAACCCTAACCTTAACCTTAACCTGAACATTAACCCTAACCTTAACCTTAACCTTGACTTTACCCTTAACCTTAACCTTAGCCTGACTAAACCTGTAACCTTAACCTTAGCCATAACCTAACCTTAACCTTAACCTTAACTATAACCTAAACCTAACCTTAACCAAACCCCTAACTTTAACCTTAACCTTAACCTTCCCATAACCATAACCATAACCTTAACCTTGACCTTACCAAGGTTGTGGTTAGAATATAGTTAAGGTCATGGTCAGGTTAAGGTTAAGGTTAGGTAAAGGTCAAGGCTTGGTTAAGGTTAAGGTAAGGTTAAGGGTGAAGGTTAAGTTTAAGGTCAAGGTTAAGGTTAAGGTTAGTTTAAGGCTAAGGGAAGGTTAAGGTTAAGGTTATGGTTAAGGTTAAGGTTAAAGTTAATGGGGTAAGGTGAAGGTTATGGTTAATGCTAAGGTCAAGGTTAAGGTTAAGGTTATGGTTATGGGAAGATTAAGGTGAAGGTTAAGGCTAAGGTTACAGTTAAGTTCAAGGTTAAGGTTAAGTTAACCTTAACCCTTAACCTTACCCTAACCTTACCCTAACCTTAACCTTAGCCTTAACCTAACCCTAACCTTAACCTTACCCTTAACCTAACCTTAACCTTAAGTTTACCCTTGACCTTAACCTAACCCTAACCTTGACCAAACCCTTAACTTCAACCTTAACCTGACTAAACCCGTAACCTTAACCTTTAACTTAACCTTAACCTAAACCTTAACTATAACCTAACCCTAACCTTGACCATACCATTAACCTTAACCTTCCCATAACCCTAACCATAACCTTAACCTTGAATTTACCCTTAACGTAACCTTAACATTGACTTTACCCTTAACATAACCTTAACCTTGACTTTAACCTTAACCTTGACCTTACCCTAACCTTAGCCTTGACTTTACCTTTAAATTAACCTTAACCTTTACTATAACCTAACCCTAACCGTTACCAAACCTGTAACCTTAACCTTAACATGACTAAACCTGTAACCTTAACCTTAACCTAACTAAACCCGTAACCTTAACCTTAAACTTACCCTTAACCTTCACCTTAAGCTTAACTTTAACCTTAACCTAACCTTAACCTTAACCTTGACCTTGTCCTTGACCATAACCTTAACCTTACCCTTACCCTCAACCTTTACTTTACCCTGAACCTAACCTTACCCTTAACTTTAACCTTAAGGTTAAGGTTAGGTTAAGGGTTTGGTCAAGGTCAAGGTTAAGGTTAGGTTAAGGGTAAGGTTATAGGTAAAGTTAAGGTTATGGTTAGGGTAAGGTTAAGGTTAAGGTGAAGGTTAAGGTTAAGGTTAGGGGAAGGTTAATGTTAAAGTTAGGTTAATGTAAGGTTAAGGTTATAGGTTTAGTCAGGTTAAGGTTAAGGTTGGGTTAAGGGTAATGTTAAGATTAGGGTTAGGTTAAGGTTAAGGTTAAGTTTAGGTTTAGGGTAAAGTTAAGGTTAGGGTTAGGTTAAGGTTAAGATTAAGGTTATGGTTAGGATAAGGATAAGGTTAAGGTTAAGATAAGGTTAAGGTTAAAGTTAGGTTAAGGTTAAAGTTAAGGTTAGGGTTAGGTTAAGGTTACAATTAAGTTAAGGTTAAGATTAGTTTAAGGTTAAGGTTTGGTCAAGGTTAGTGTTAGGTTATATTTAAGGTCAAGATTAAGGTTAGGTTAAGGGTAAAGTCAAGTTTAAGGTTAGGTAAAGGTTAAGATTAGGTTAAGGGGAAATTTAAGGTTAAGGTTAGGTTAAGGTTAAGGTCAAGGTTAAGGTCAAGGTTAAGGGTAAATTTAAGGTCAAGTTTAGGGTTAGGTTATAGTTAAGGTTAAGGGTTTGATCAAGGTTAGGGTTAAGTTAAGGTTAAGGTTAAGGTTAGATAAGGATAAGGTCAAGGTTAAGGTTAGGTTAAGGTTAATGTTACATGTTTAGTCAGGTTAAGATTAAGGTTACGGTTAAGGTTAAAGTCAAGGTTAAGGGTTTGGTTAACCTTAACCTTAACCTTAACCTTCTCCTAACCTTAACCCTAACCTTAACCTTAACCTTCCCCTAACCATAACATTAACCTTAACCTTCCCATAACCATATCCTTAACCTTAACCTTGACGTTACCCTTGACATTAACCTCCACCTTAACCTTAACCTTAACCTTATCTTAACCTTAACCAAACCTTAACCTTAACCTTAACCTTAACTGACCTTAACCTTAATCTTAACTATAACCTAACCCTAACCTTACCCTAACCTTACCCTTAACCTTAACCTTATCTATACCCTTAAACTAACCTTAACCTTATATTAACCTTAACTTAACCGTAACCTTGACTTTACCCTTAACGTAAGCTTAACCTTAAGCTTAACCTTATCTTAAGGTTATGATAAGGTTAAGGTTAAGGTTAGGTTAAGGGTAAAGTGTAATGTTCCCAATTTTTAGCCTAAAGCTAAAATGGAACATTATAGTTGCATATTTTATTCTTGCTTAATAAAATGGGTAAGGAGACACCTTAGCCCTCTTTTGATGGAGAAATAACACTCCTTATGTGAAAAGGAGGTGAATAAGCAGCTGAAATAAACACTTAAGGGTGTGAATGGAACCCATATCACTTTATTTAGTCACCTTTGACTAAAATCAATAGCGCTTCTCAAGGAGGAGAGGCTTCCTAGAGAAGCTACGCAGTTTTGCAGGGAAGACACTCACATGAGGGTGGAAACCCTAATTGGTGGGACCATGGTGGAGAAGAGTTCCCTTTATTTATAAGGAGGAGATAGAATCCCATTTGAATTATGTTTGGAGTTTATAATTTGCATTATGTTGTCATCCATCTATTCTTGATCGAATGAAAGTTCAGTTTCTTCATTTTCTTCCACTCCTTCTTCCTCTGTTTCTTCTTCTGTTTCATCATCTTCCATGTATACAGCAGAAATTCGAGCATCATCTTATTTTTCATCATCATCATCCATTGAGCGGGATGAAGCTGCCTCTATATACAAGGGTGCTTGCACCTGATCTTGATCTTTTCTTTCTCTTTGTAGAATCTGTAGGGGCTTTTTTTTAAACTGGGGATTAAAAACCCCTTTGTTCTATCTTGCAGGCTTATTATTGTCTATTTCCAACTTCACCAGCTTATTAGAAAAATTTTTTATGACCTTAGTCATATCGTCAATTCTCTGGTCATGAGCTGAGGCTTCTTCTTTAGCTTTTCCTTTATCTTGAACTTTACCAGTAGCAGACATATTAGCCTCAATCTCCAGAGCATCAGTTTGAATCTGCTCCAAAGTAGGAGACCTTCTTTCTCTCAATGTGAAACTGAACTCTGGTTCAAATGCACCAGCAAAAACGACCCTTGCTCCAATAGGAGGGGGTTTCATTTCAACGGGAAAACTATTATACAATTTGTTAAATCTCTTCACAAAATCATTCATATTTTCATCAGATTTCTTCTTTATTGCATTGAATTCTGTCAAAGAATAACCATGGTCCCTTTTTTCACCCTATCTTTTGGTGAAACGTCTTTCTAGTCCATCCCAATCATTTATTGAACCATTAGGCAATCCTTTGAACCATTTCCTTGCCTCTCCACTTAGATACTGAACAAAAAGTCTCATTACAACATCTAAATGTTCAACATTTAAATTCTCAGCAAACGTGCAAAACAAGGGCAAGTGCTATTCTGCAGTTATTTCATCTTTACCAGTAAATCTAGGGAGTATTTTAAGATACTCCTGAGGCATTTCATTCAAGGGTTGAGGTAGATTTAATGGTGCATATCTATTCATCAATAAATCACGGGCCGCCATGTTTATGCTCGGATTAACTTCTCCTTGAGCGGGGTTAAAATGAATACCAGTTGTAGATGGGGGTGAATGAGGTGGAACAACTGATATAGGAATTGGTGTATGAAAGATTGCAGAAGAGATGTCAACTGTATGAGGTGGGGTTTCTGCAAATGGGAAAGACACAAAATCTAAAGATTTCTCTTCTAATGTAGGCTCTTGAAATGGAATGGGTGATGGTGAGGATTATTTTTCTGAGAAAATGAGTTTCTTGGAAATATTCTTGGATGAAAGAGTGTGTGAACTACTACCCGATGTGAGTAGTGTAGCATCTGGTGTATCAAATATTTTTGATTTCTGGCCCTTCTTTGAAACAAACTTCTCAGAATCAGACAAAACAGGAACTCTTTGCTGAGAGGTATCCAACCTCATGTGAGGTTTCTTAAGAGCCAGAGCTATTTTAAAATAAACACAGCTTATTATTTCCTCCTCTCTACAGAACCAGAGGAAATATCAAACAAAACCCAGGGAAAATCTTTGAATCTTCATCCCCGGCAACGGCGCCAATTTATGTTGTACCTCAAGAAACAATTCCTTGTTGTGTAAAGGAATCCATGCTCAAGACATTATGTCACAAATAAATTTATATCTGTCTCCATCTTACAAACCCTTAAACATTAATTGTATAACCCTCAAATATTAAATTCATGCATGTTCTACAATGCCTATTCCATTTATGCTGAAGTAAATGAACGGAAGAAAAAGAGAGAAGAGGATTTCAATCTGATATGTTGTTTAAAACATAATCTACCATTTTAAAACCCTGAAGAAATAAGTACAGATAAAGTTAAAACAGAGGAGCGCACATTAAGGTTTGTTTAGCTCTTAAATACACATGTATAAAGAGACCCGCAGCTTAAATTACTCTATTTTATTCAAAGATATGAAAACATAGTGAAAACTGGATAACTCTTCAACATAGACAGAATGATAGAATCTTGCATACTTCTTTCATTAATTTAGTATTCTCCAGTACAAAATTGGGCTTCAAGGTTCAAAAACTCGGAACCATTTTATTTCTTTAGAGTTTCTTTAAATACAAAGTCACAAAACAGTTTCCCGTGAGGAAACTAATTTTAACTACCTTAACTACTTGTAGTTACGGAGGTACGTGCCTCAAAAGATCTTATTACAATTTACATAACTTTGAGAAAATAACATAGTATGAATTTGAAAACTTCTAATCTATAAGAACAACCTCTTCTGATGCGGTTACTAAGTCAATGGCTACTCTTGGTTGAGATGTTGGAATCCCTTTGGCTGTGTCCATTGAGAATGTTTTGCATTTTTTCCATAGCTCACTTTGGGTTATTGGGGCATTCTTGAAACTATGATACTCCAACATGAATGCAACAACTTGGCTGTGTGTAGGTCTTTCTGTGAAGAGAGTCTTCACCATCCATAGAAAATTGAAATGTCTCTGCAAGAAGTTAAAAACTGTTTCTTCTTTTAAAATATGTGTCTTTTCATGCCTGTTATCTGCCCTGCTTTTTGCTAATGTTAGCAAATCTTCATAAAACTTCCATGACATAATATTTCCTTTCTCGGTCCAACAAGAAGGTAAACCTGTTCTTGTCAATTTATCAAATGATATATCAAACTTCTTCACTGCCTCTTTGATTCCTAGTAGCCTCTTCTCTGCAACTTTTGGAAGATCATTCCTGATTATCATTTTATTCACCTCGTGAGCATAAAAATATCTATCTTGTATCTCAATATCTTCTAATTCCTCATCTGACTTGGAATTGATAAAGTTTATAAACTTTCTAGCCCAATTTTCTCTCTTAATTGTTGTTTGTTTATCAGATAGTATTTCTTCTTCATGTTCTAAGATCAGGCTTTTCTACTTAGCAACTATATTTAGGAAATTCCAATTGGACTTCATTTCTGAGATAATTTCACCCAAAATGATATCTTTAGCCTTTATAAGGGAAATATTACCTTTTAACTTCTCTTTAAGATCTTTAATCTCAGCCTCAACCTTTTGTAATTTCTGCTTATTCTCATTCGCTTCATTCCCTAGTGTCTGTATGACTTTGGTGGCCGATTCTAACTCTGATTGAGCTCGCTTAAGATCTCCTTCTGCCATCTTCATCTCTGTGCTGAGCTGCGCAATCTGTGCTTGAGAATCTGCATCACCTGTAGGGAAAACAAAAGTACAAGTGTGATTTTCAATATGGTTTTGTAACGAAATAGCAGTCTGCTTCACTTTAGTTAATTATTCCTCCTTCCGCAACAATTGCTGACACAATTATTCTTTCTCTCTCTCCACCTCTGCCACTTCTGCAGCCATTGAATGTTCTACAACAGGTAACTTTAGCTTTCTCCTTAGGGTGGATATCTCTATTTATGCACTCTTCATGAGCTTCTGTACTGCAGCCGTGTCATTAGGATCCACACCAATCTTCATAATAATATTTTTCAATTCCTCGTTTTGAACTGATAAGGCCCTTGAATTAGCCTTCTCCATCTTGAACTGCTTAATAACTTTTGCTAGCATGTTTTCAGCTTTAACAGCTATGGTATTGGTCTTGGTTAAATGATTGACAATTAATTGTCCAGTCTACATATGAAGGTTCATATTATCCAACAGTGGGATCTTCTTAACATCCATAGTTATATTTACAGCATTAAAACTGCTCAAAGATCCGAAAGACATCCCTGTTGGATGTGTTAGAGCCATTCTGAATTGATCCTTTTCAAGGTCCATTACAGTCAACAACCTAGTCTGATCAGTAGCTATTTGATGCTCTGCCTGAGCCTCTACATTAGCTTTTATTCTCTGGTTTTTATCTTCAATCTGTGTAAATATTTGTTTGACTGAGGGCATATTCTCTGAATAAAGCTCATGACCTCTGGGAGAAGAGGGAGCATTTTGTTCTTCATTTATATGGAAGGTAAAACCTGGTGAATTTGAAGAATGATCTTCAGCCAATTTAGTTCTCTTCTCCTCTCTTGGCTCTTCATCATCTACCTCAACAACAACATACCTACTTCTTTTATTTTCCCTTTTAGTTATAACGAGTGTTTGAATGCTCGTCTTTGATGTATTTATTTCGCCTGGATTTGCCAGCTTCTCCTGATCAGGTATGCTTACATGAGAAAACACAAAATATCCATTCTCAATTCTTTTTTGAGAAATCACTCCATGCAGATCATATGACCATTTTTCTCCTAGTAGCAAATGTGTCTCTTCCAATATCTTAGAAACTTCATCAAAGGCTTGCCTCATATTGACCACGAAAGGTCGCACACTCATAGGAAATTTATACATAAAACCTTTCTTCATGGGAAGAAATTGCACCTGATCTACATTAAGGCTTTGTCTTATGAGTTCAAGTGCAAAAAGCCACATAGGCACAAAAGTTGGGAGCCTGTAAGGCTCAATACTAGCTCCGTACAATCTTATCTCCAAATATTCTTCAAACACAAACCAATCCCCGAATCTGCAACTAGGTCCTAACTGTAGAAACTCCAGGGATTTTGGTAGAAAACATGGAGGAGAAACCCCATTCAAAATTCTATAAGAAATAGACATATAATGACTGGAAAACTCAAATAACCCTGCTTCATTTCGCTCTTTTCTAGTTATGTCAGTCCAAAATAAAACTAATTGCTTTTTCTTGTTGACATCAACTATACTCAACCCCAAACTCATAAATTCTTCGACATTTTGATATAAGAATAGATAAAAAATCAATGACAGGAATTTAAAGAAACCTGTAAGAGGAAAATTCATCAACTGAGAATTGACAATCTCCTGCCAGAAAGATGAAATATCGAGAACAACCCCTGGTTTCATCATCAGCGCGTACATTCCCAATACTGATTTATCAATTGTAAGGTCATTTTCTTTGCCCAAAATCTCTGTAATACAACTCAGAACTTGTCTATTCTCAGCATCAAACACTTCCAAACTGAATTCTTCTCCTTCTAGTAGAACTTCCTTTGAATTTGATCTCAAATGGGACATACATTGATCAAATTCTTCACCTGAAAGGTTCTCAAAATAACGCGCCAATGAATCTTCATAGAATTGCAGTGGTGACTCGTTTTCAGGAAAGAAAAATTCTTGGCGAATTAACTGCGTCGACACCTGCAAAACGTTTTCTCCCTGCGAATTAATTATGAAGCACTTACCAGGATACATTGAAGAAACCAGCCATGAGATAAATTTGGGAAAGAAATGGGCTTTTGGGATACAGGCGGACAAGACACCCGATTTCTTCATGGCGAAAAAAACTGGGGATTTCTCAGTGTTTAGGGTCACTTGATGATGCAATAAGAAATGGTTTACAGAAGACATGGTATCTTCAACGTCTTTTTCACTATCCATGAGGGAATTGAGGCTTGTTGAACCAGATAGTGAGACTCGTTTTGCCATGGCTTAACGGACAACAGATAGCGCACGGAAAGGTGACGGTGATACAACTCGAAAGGGGGAAAATGACAGCAGGTACTTTGAAAATGGGATGAAAAAAACCTTTTAACAACTACGCAAAGCCATGTTAAATGCCTGTAATGACGTGTAATGTTGCTGACGTGGAGTACAGCTGCTCGCATGACTTCATTGCGGGGGCTGCTGAAGTACGGCGGCAAATTTTGGGTTGCCCCCCCCCGCAATACATCCACACTGTCGATCTTCGTTTACCTCACGGTCAACAAGTCAACTGTGGGGGTGCCGGATTGAATAATGCACGAGCTCTTTGTGCCCCCATATTTGATCACCCGATTACGATCTTCAACACTTTTCCGCTTTCGCTTTAAAACTTGCTCGATATTTAAACATCAAACTATAATACAAAGCCAAATAAAGTTTAATAATAAACTTAATTGGTAACGTAATTTTGTTAAATACTTCTTTTTTATGATATAGTATAAAAACATTATACCATAACATATACTTTTTGCGAATTTCAGATTTTTGTTTTTTTTTTGTTATTTTGTGATATTCAAAATAAAAATAGAAAAGGATATGTAGATGATCCACAACATCTGGCTCCACCTGGGGATAGTGTTTTTGCCACAAAACACTAAGAACCTGCAGATTAGTGCCTTCACTTCGGGCATGGAGTCAAAAATTTCTTGATGGAAAATGTACAATGATAACACTGGATATATACAATGATGGTGAAATAGCTCTTTAGTGCCGGAAATAATGCTTTAGATATTTCCCATTCACAGGCATATCTAGTACTTCCCCTTCAAGATTTTCTAGCATGAAAGTATTATTCATCCTGACTTCATTAATTTTGAAAGGACCATACCACAAGGGATCAAATTTTCCATGTTTCCCTTTGTCTTCCCTTCGGGTATCCCATCTCAATACAAGGTCTCCTTTCTGAAACATGATTTCTTTCACTTTCCTGTCAAATATTGTCTTCATTTTTTGCTGATAAGTAGGCAAATTCTCCCGAACTTTATTTCTTTTTTCATTTAGCTCCATTACATTATTCATTCTTCTAATCATGGCATTAGGTTCTGCTTGAGCATCTTGAAGGAAATAAATCACAGGTTTCACCAACTGGGTGGGAAACAAAGCTTGAGTACCATATACGAGTTCATAAGGTGACTTTCTAGTGGATCTCCCAGTGGTCATTCTTGTGGCCCATAGAGAAAAAACTAGCTTTGTATCCCAATTCCTCTTATTTTCATTTATTGTTTTCTTCAAAAATTTTACTAATGTTTTGTTGGAAGATTCCGCCAATCTGTTTCCCTGTGGATGATAAGTTGTAGAATGAGATAATATCACACTAAAAGTCTGACAAAAATTAATAAACTTGAGTGAGCTGAAAACTTGGGCATTATCAGTCACGATCTTTACTAGACATCCAAACCTGCTAAAAATATTTTCCTCTAGAAAATTCATAACAACCAAATCATTTGCCTTCCTGGTAGGGATTGCCTCCACCCACTTTGTAAAATAATCTGTAGCCGTAAGGATCCACTTAAATTTCCCACTGGATGGTGGATTGATTTCTCCAAGGAAATCCAATCCCCATTGTCTGAAAGGTTCTTCAATAAAAACAGGGAAAAGAGGTAAAGGGGCTAACTTTTATTTTTCTGCAAACACCTGGCATTTTTGACAACTTTTGACTGATTTATATACATCAGCGAACACAGATCGCCAATAGAAACCCGATTTAAAAACTTTATGAGCAGTCACCTTCCAACTATAGTAACCCCCACACAAGCACTCATGATATTCTTTAATTACTTCTGAAACTTCCTCCTCTGTCAAACATAACAATAACACTCCAGAAGGATCTTTCCAATATAGCTTTGCTTCAATTATGACATAAGGTTGAGCTTTGAGTTTTAAATCTCTGTATTTAGCTCTATTTATTGAAGGAGGACAAGAAAGAAAGCATAAATAATGGAAAATATATTTGTACCAATCTGAGCACAGAAATTTATATTTAATTGCTGACCTCACCTGAACATCACCTATTTCTTCATTGACTTCCTCTACAGGTGCCAATAAATTAATTCTCAGTGCTTGGAAATTTGACTCTGTTAATAATTTTTCCAGCCCCAATCCTTTAATCAATTTTGTTGGTTTAACATCCAGGTCGTATTCTTGGATTTTAGCAATCCATTTCCCCCTTTTCCCGTCTACATCACTCTGCACCAAAACATTTTTTACAACAGAATTAGGAACATATGCTAAATTTTGGGAATGAAGAATATAGGTTTTGAATGCTTTTAATGCTTTCACCAGAGCATATACTTTTTTCTCCAATATATTATACTTTAATTCAGCATCTCAGAGAACCTTACTGAAATATGCTACAGGTTGTTCACTTTTTTCTTCATTTCTCTGTAATAACACAGCAGCAATTGTTGCAGAAGATGCAAATGAGAAAATTTGAAATGGCTTCAGATAATCTGGACTTATTAGAACAGGTGCTTCCTTCAAAGCTTCTTTATTTCTTTGAAAATATTCTCTTGCTTCTTTGTCCCACTTCACCTCTGCATCCTTTTTCAACATGTCTGTTATTTTCTTGACAATCTCTGCGTAATTAGGAACAAATCTTCTTAGAAAATTAATTTTCCCAAGGAATCTCTGAATATCTTTCTTACTTCTGGGCAGTGGAATTGACTGTATTGCTTCAACTCTTGTTGGATCAATCTTCACTCCTTGTTTAGAAACAATAAGTCCCAGCAGTTTACCCTCCTCCAGAGCAAACAAGGATTTTTTAGGATTCAGCGATAATCCATATTTTCTACATTTCAAGAAGGCTTTTTGCAAATGCTATAGATGTTCTTCATCAGAGTTTGAAAAAATGGTTACATTATCCAAATAAACAACCACAAATTTATCCCCTACAAATGCAATATCCATTGCTCTTTAGAATGTAGCCCCTGCATTCATTAAGCCAAATGGAATCCTGGCATACATGAATGTTCCCCAGGGTGTAGTGAAAGCAGTTTTCTTTCGATATTCCTTCTCCACAGCAACCTGGTTATATCCTGAAAAACCGTCTAACATAGATAATCTGTATGCTCCAGTCACTTTTTGCAAGAAAAAATCCATTTTTGGCAACGGATAATTATCCTTCAAAGAAGCCCTATTTAAGTTCCTGAAATCTACACACAGCCTTGTCTCTCCATTTTTCTTTTTGACTGGTACAAGATTGGAAACCCACTCAGAATATCCGAGAGGAACAATTATTTTGGCCTACAGCAATTTCTTTACTTCCTTTTCAATCAGAGCCAACAACAACGGATTAATTTGTTGGAGTTTCTATTTATGTGGTTTGACTCCGTCTTTCAATGAAATTTTATGCTGAATAATACTCTTATCATAAGTCTTCAGGTCATCATATGACCAGGCAAATACATCCTCAAATTGTTTGAACAGATCTATGTACCTCTGTTTATAGTCCTTCGGAAGGCCTTTGAAAAATTTTACCATTTTAGGCTCATTTTGAGTTCCCAGATTACAATCTTCCACATTATCATCTTGCTGTGCTTTCTTTTGATTTACTTCCACATCATTAGCATCAAATAGCCTTTCGAGGGGTACCAAACCTCTTGGTAGAACATTATCTTTCAGCTAAATAATCTGCTGATCACCAATCTTCTTTTTCAGAGTCTTAGACATATCAGCCGAGTCATCTTCATCAGTTTCCAAATCAATCTGATGATCTTCAAAGTCTTCAATCATCAACAAAAATTTCTTAATCTGCTCATCATCCTCAAAAACCTGCCAATGTTTGATATTGTCTGGGATCGAAGGTCTATGTCTCATCTCAATTTCATATCTTAGCCTCGGATTGATCGGAGGTTTGAATGTACTGGCTGCAACTGCTAAAGAATCAACCATTCTATTCTCTTCCCTTGGAACAAAATATAGGTTGAAAGCTTCAAAGTAGTTCTCAATTAAATCCCAGACCTCATTCCTATATGCTTTTAACCTGGGATGTTTAGTTTGACACAAATTCTTAATTTGTCTTATGATTAATTCAGAATCCCCAAACACAGTGATAGACTGAATTCCCATTTGCTTAGCTGTCTGCAGACTAATGATTAATGCTTCATATTCAGCAACATTGTTAGTGGACTCAAACTCCAATTTGAAAGAAAAAGGTACAATATTACCTTCCGGAGATACCAAAATGAAACCAGCTCCAGTGCCTTCTTTAGAAAATGCGTCGTCAAAATAACACTTCCAAAGTCTGTTTGAATGCAGCTCCTTATGTAATATGGCTGAAGGGAGCTGCCCTTTTGATTCTTCAGCAAATTATGCATCTTCATGCAGCATGAAACATGAGAGGTCATCCTTCTCTTGGCCATAAATAGGTGAATTACCTGCATCTTTCTTGGTGGCAGTTTTTTGAAATCGAGTTTCTCTATACAACCTCCTTTCTTCCCCATTAAAAACATGAATGATAGCATATGTAAAATCTAGCTTCAAAACACCTCCAAGATTTGCCCTCCAAGATCTAGATAATAACATACCAAATCTGGCTGGAATGTCTGCCACTACCACATCCATCATAATGCTCTTGGCTGGGTTTTGAGCCATTAAAACAACCATATCCTTAATAAGACCCACACACTTCACCCTTTTTGAATCAAAAGAATAAAGATCTCTGTATGGATTAGTAATTTGTAAATTCAACTCTTTCATCACACACAGTGGCATTAGATTGTGGGATGCGCCAGAATCTAACATACAATTATGTAAAACAAAATCATGTAACAGAAGAGATATATAAAAAGGAGGGACGGATGAATCTACCTCTTCAACATGAGGCCCAAAGGTAACCATTGGTTTCTCTTCCTGCAGATTTACTATATCGCCCACTTCATTGGACTGAGATAAATTGATAAACTCTGCCATCTCCTTCTTATAACCAGGTGTTTTCATTAACTCAAGAAGAGGTACTTGAATTTTTACTTTCTCCAATTCTTTCGACAAACTGAAAGTTTGATTTTGTTTTGTCAACTTTTCAGGTTCTTCTTGATTTTTATTGGAATTTAGACCTTGATTCGAAACAGTAACAAATTTCTCCAAAATATTAGGGTCCTTAATCTTTGTTTGAGAAGCCCCAACCTGCTGTTTTTCCTTCTCTTTTTCTTCATTCATGGGCTGTTTCCCCTTATCTGATTTCTTAATCTGATTTTTCTGAAACGGAGTCGCCATCGGAGCAGGTACTGATTCTGGTTCCTTTTCCTCATCACATTGAGTTCTTAACCTCTTTTTTGACCTCAAATCATATTTTTTATGTAATTCTGATTGCATGAAGTCCGTGAACTGTCTGCAATAGTCATCCATCTCTTCTTGATCGAATGAAAGATCAATTTCTTCATTTTCTTCCACTCCTTCTTCCTCTGTTTCTTCTTCTGTTTCATCATCTTCCATGTAGACAGCAGAAATTCGAGCATCATCTTCTTTTTCATCATCATCATCCGCTGAGCGGGATGAAGCTGCCTCTATATACAAGGGTGCTTGCACCTGATCTTGATCTTTTCTTTCTCTTTGTAGAATCTACAAGGGCTGTTTTTTAAACTGGGGATTAAAAACCCCTCTATTCTGTCTTGTAGGCTTATTATTGTCTATTTCCAACTTCACCAACTTATTAGACAAATTTTTTATGACCTTAGTCATATCGTCAATTCTCTGGTCATGAGATGAGGCTTCTTCTTTAGCTTTTCCTTTATCTTGAATTTTACCAGCAACAGACATATTAGCCTCAATCTCCAGAGCATCATTTTGAATCTTCTCCAAAGTAGGAGACCTTCTTTCTCTCAATGTGAAACTGAAGTCTGGTTCAAATGCACCAGCAAAAACAACCCTTGCTCCAATAGGAGGGGGTTTCATTTCAACAGGAAAACTATTATACAATTTGTTAAATATCTTCACAAAATCATTCATATTTTCATCAGATTTCTTCTTTATTACATTGAATTCTGTCAAAGAATAACCATGGTCCATTTTTTCACCCCATCTCTCGGTGAAACGTCTTTCTAGTCCATCCCAATCATTTATTGAACCATTAGGAAATCCTTTGAACCATTTCCTTGCCTCTCCACTTAGAGACTGAACAAAAAGTCTCATTACAACATCTAAATGTTCAACATTTAAATTCTCAACAAACGTGCAAAACAAGGGCAAGTGCTGTTCTGCAGTTATTTCATCTTCACCAGTAAATCTAGGGAGTATTTTAAGATACTCTTGAGGCATTGCATTCAAGGGTTGAGGTAGATTTAATGGTGCATATCTATTCATCAAGAAATCAGGGGCCACCATGTTTATGCCCGGGCTAAATTCTCCTTGAGCGGGGTTAAAATGAATATCAGTTGTAGATGGGGGTGAATGAGGTGGAACAACTAATATAGGAATTGGTGTATGAAAGATTGCAGAAGAGCTGTCAACTATATTAGGTGGAGTTTCTGTGAATGGGAAAGACACAAACTCTAAAGATTTCTCTTCTAATGTAGGCTCTTGAAATGGAATGGGTGATGGTGAGGATTATTTTTCCGAGAAAACGAGTTTCTTGGAAATATTATTGGATGAAAGAGTGCATGAACTTCTACCCGATGCGAGAAGTGTAGCGTCTGGTGTATCAAATATTTTTGATTTCTGGCCCTTCTTTGAAACAAGCTTCTCAGGATCAGACAAAACAGGAACTCTTTGTTGAGAGGTATCCGACCTCGTGTGAGGTTTCTTAGGAGCTAGAGCTATTTTAAAATAAACACAGCTTATTATTTCCTCCTCTCTGCACAACCAGAGGAAATATCAAACAAAACCCAGGGAAAATATTCGAATCTTCATCCTCAGCAACGACGCCAATTTATGTTGTACCTCAAGAAACAATTCCTTGAGGATCTGCATCACCTGTAGGGAAAACAAAAGTAAAAGTGTGATATTCAATATGGTTTTGTAATGAAATAGCAGTCTACTTCACTTTAGTCAATTCTTCCTCCTTCTGCAACAATTGCTGACGCAGTTCTTCTTTCTCTCTCTCCACCTCTGTCACTTTTGCAGCCATTGAATGTTCTGCAGCAGGTAACTTTAGTTTTCTCCTTAGGGTGGATATCTCTATTTCTACACTCTTCATGAGATTTTGTGTTGCAGCCTTGTCATTAGGATCCACACTAATCTTCATAATAATATTTTTCAATTCCTCGTTTTGAACTGATAAGGCCCTTGAATTAGCCTTCTCCATCTTGAACTGCTTAATAACTTTTGCTAGCATGTTTTCAGTTTTAACAGCTGTGGCATTGGTCTTGGTAATTAATTGTCTAGTCTACATATGAAGGTTCATCATATCCAAAAGTGGTATCTTCTTAACATCCATAGTTATATTTACAACATTAAAATTGCTCGAAGATCTGAGAGACATCCATGTTGGATGTGTTAGAGCCATTCTGAATTGATCCTTCTCAAGGTCCATTACAGTCAACAACCTAGTCTGATCATCAGCTATGTGATGCTCTGCCTGAGCCTCTACATTAGCTTTTATTCTCTGGTTTTTCTCTTCAATCTATGTAAATATTTGTTTGACTAAGGGCATCTTCTCCGAATAAAGCTCAAGACCTCTAGGAGAAGAGGAAGAATTTTTTTCTTCATTTATATGGAAGGTAAAACCTGGTGAATTTGAAGAATGATCTTTAGCCAATTTATTTTTCTTCTCCTCTCTTGGCTCTTCATCATCTACCTCAACAACAACATCCCTACTTCTTTTATTTTCCCTTTCAGTTATAATGGGTGTTTGAATGCTCGTTTTTGATGTATTTATTTCGCCTGAATTTGTCAGCTTCTCCTGATCAGGTCTGCTTACATGATAAAACGCAGAATGTCCATTCTCAATTCTTTTTTGAGAAATCACTCCATGTGGATCATATGACCATTTTTCTCCTAGTAGCAAATGTGTCTCTTCCAATATCTTAGAAACTTCATCAAAGGCTTGCCTCATATTGACCATGAAAGGTCCCACACTCATAGGAAATTTATACATAAAACCTTTCTTCATGGGAAGAAAGTGCACCTGATCTACATTAAGGCTTTTTCTTATGAATTCAAGGGAAAAAATCCACATAGGCACAAAATTTGGGAGCCTGTAAGGCTCAATACTAGCTCCGTACAATCTTATCTCCAAATATTCTTCAAACACAAACCAATCCTCGAATCTGCAACTAGGTCCTAACTGTAGAAACTCCCGGGATTTTGGTAGAAAACATGGAGGAGAAACCCCATTCAAAATTCTATAAGAAATAGACATATAATGACTGGAAAACTCAAATAACCTTGCTTCATTTCCCTCTTTTCTAGTTATGTCAGTCCAAAATAAAACTGATTTCTTTTGCTTGTTGACATCAACTATATTCAACCCCAAACTCATAAATTCTTTGACATTTTGATATAAGAATAGATAAGCAATCAATGACGGGAATTTAAAGAAACCTGTAAGAGGAAAAGTCATCAACTGAGAATTAACAATCTCCTGCTAGAAAGATGGAATATCGAGAACAACCCCTGGTTTCATCATCGGTGCGTACATTCCCAATACTGATTTATCAATTGTAAGGTCATTGTCTTTGCCCAAAATCTCTGTAATACAACTCAGAACTGGTCTATTCTCAGCATCAAACACTTCCAAACTGAATTCTTCTCCTTCTAGTCAAACTTCCTTTGAATTTGATCTCAAATGGGACATACATTGATCAAATTCTTCACCTGAAAGGTTCTCAAAATAACGTGCCAATGAATCTTCAGAGAATTGCAGTGGTGACTCGTTTTCAGGAAAGCAAAATGCTTGGCGAGTTAACTGTGTCGACACCTGCAGAACGTTTTTTCCCTGCGAATTCATTATGAGGCACTTACCAGGATACATTGAAGAAACTAGCCACGAGATAAATTCGGGAAAGAAATGGGCTTTTGGGATACAGGCGAACAAGACATCGGATTTCTTCATGGCGAAAAAAATTAGGGATTTCTCAGCGTTTAGGGTCACTTGATGATGCAATAAGAAATGGTTTACAGAAGACATGGTATCTTGGACATCTTTTTCACTGTCCATGAGGGAATTGAGGCTTGTTGAACCAGATAGTGAGACTCTTTTTTCCATGGCTTAGCGGACAACAGATAGCACACGAGAAGGTGATGGTGATACAACTCGAAAGTGGAAAAATGACAGCAGGTACTTTGAAAATGGGATAAAAAAAACCATTTAACAACTACGCAAAGCCATATTAAATGACTGTAATGACGTGGAGTACAGCTGCTCGCATGACATCATTTTGGGGGCTACTGAAATACAGCGGAAAATTTTGGGTTACCCCCCCCGGAAATACATCCACACCGTCGATCTTCGTTTACCTCACGGTCAACAAGTCAACTGCGGGGGTGTCGGATTGAATAATGCACGAGCTCTTTGCGCCCCCGTATTTGATCACCTAATTATGATCTTCAACACTTTTCCACTTCCGCTTTAAAACTTTCTCAATATTTAAACATCAAACTATAATACAAACCGAAATAAATTTTAATAATAAACTTATTTGGTAACACACTTTTGTTAAATACTTCTTTTTTAAGCTATAGTATAAAAACATTATACCATAACATATACTTTTTGCGAATTTCAGATTTTTTTTTTCTTTTATTATTTTGTGATATTAAAAATAAAAATAGAAAAGGATATGCAGATGATCCACAACACAGTCCATGGAGGAAACTGCGTTATTTCAGAGGAGGCAGTGAGAGAGGGTTCATGGAGCTCATCAAGAGTGTGTTTTTGAGATAAAGGGATCAGCCCTTTGTGCTTAGAGAAATTATCAGAGGAAGGAAATCACATTTAATATTTTCCATGACCTCATTCATATTTCAGTTCAGTTTTAGTGACAACTCAGTTCTCACAGTTTTGTATTCTCTGGCATTTCTAGCAATCTCTTCTAGATTGGCTAGGAATCCTGTATTTCAACCCATTTATCTGTTTTTTGGAATTCTTTTGTATTCCTTCAGTCACATGTACATTTTATGCATATTCAGTAGCTTCTTCTCTCATAGATACTGTGCATGCATGGTTCTCTGGTATTTTGTGTAGTTGCAGCAACTTGTGTATTTCAAGGTTTAATCATTGGAGATTGATTCACATGGCATAAGGGATTCATTCATCATGATATTTCTATATATTATTGCTGATATAATAATATAATTATGGCTTTATTATTTTCCCTCTTATGGTGTATTCATATTTGCAAAGTTTCAGAATATGTTTTGCATATTGTTGTAGGCTCTCTCCTTGAGCATTGTTTTAGAGATCTAGTTTGGGAAGATCTGTATAACCCATCTAGAATCATTTATTTGAGCTTATTTTCTTCATAGGAGCTGTATGTTGTGTTTTATAAGGCATCCCAACAGTGGTTTGTCTTATTTTTATAGCAGCTTCCTTATATAGCGTCCTTAAGGACCCTATAGCAGAAATTCTCGAGGTGGAATATCTCATATCCATAGAAAGAGTCTGTGAAGGGCCAGATAGCCTCAAGATCTCTCCCTTGTTTGGAAGGAGACATATGCTATAAATTCCCCAATATTAAATCTCTTAAATGGACTTGTGATACCTCACTGAAGAAGGAATTGGAATATCTCAAGATATTCCCGATGGAGCAGGAATTTCCAGATATGGAACATTACAGTGGTATTAGAGCATCAATCTTGGCTCAGCCTATGCACAATATTTAATGCCATCAGCAATAGGATATTCTCTCCAAGGAGAGGAGATTGACAGAGGAAACAAGGGAAAAGGAATGATAGAAGAGGAGGTCTCCCTTCTTCTTTTTTAGACCATTGAGAACATCATTGAAGATCAGATGAAAGGGAAAATTTGGAGAAATTTCTGAAAGGGTTTGTGGATGAAGCAATCCCTAGCTATATTCATGAAGGGTATGAGCATTCAGCCACACATGCAGATCCATAGCGCAGTACCTTACCCATAGCTACTACAAGAAGGATGGAGGGAAAGAGTTGAGGCCTTTGGAGGAGCAGTGCTGCAACTCAAAGGTATGACTCATGATGGTTGGTTTCAGAATTATATTTCATGTTTTCATGAAAATGAGAGATCATATGTTGAAGTCACAAAGAGTTTTCAAAGGGGATTGATGAAAACCAAGGTGCAACATGGTGTGACAAAACTTCAAACACTTTGCATGCATGGAAGGGGACCATGAAACAAAGATAATTCCATCCTTCTAGAGGGGGAGTAAATCAGGAGGATAGCTTGCTATAGGCAAGACCCCCATTGTATGAAGGGCACTCTTCCATTTGTGAGGGTGTGGATATATTTCTCTCCAGGGAAGGCCAAGATCCAAGGCCTCTCATTAAGGAGGGGATACACTCACATGTTGGTAGAGAGGAGGTGCGTAGAATAACCTACAACGCTGCACCATTGGAGGAAGAAGAAGAGCAGGAGGATCAGCATGAAGGGATGATGGAAATTCAGCCTTATCTACTTCAGAGATTTTCTTCACATAGGAGAAGGACTGCACTGCGCAGTAGAGAGAGAGTGACCTTTCATTCCTCTCATATATACAGTCCACTTCCTATCTTGATCTCTCACTTTTTGGAGACTTTCCACCTGGGAGGCCACTTGATCTAGAGATGATGAGAGGCATCATGCTATTGGGTTCACCAATATTGGATTTCATAGAGGTGGAGACATTATAGGAATCCAACATAGTGCAGAGAGTTTGGGACAAGCTCAAGGAGGAGGGATACACTCTCTCATTTTCAGTCTCACCCACTCTCATCGGCTATACTGCACTGATAGATTTTAATGCATGAATGGATGATAGCATCTTCATGATGCAAGATGGTTGCTCCATATATTTGGTGAAATAGGGGATAATTCCTTTGAGGAAGGACCCTTTCAACATTGGAGTAGATGGAGGCCACTCATGCTTGCATTGGTCAGGATCAGAAGATTCTTTGGAGGTGATAGTCTCTCATGGGAGGCTCATTTTCAGAGAGCATCATTTCTATTTGAGCATGAGTTCTTGTGTGATGGGCATGGAACAACCTTGGAGGATGAATTTGGCATGGGGGGTGTCAAAGTAGCAGACATTAGCGTGAGGGAGTACCATATTGCAGAACACCAATGTTGTCTATGTGGAGGATTGATCCCGGTTGGAGGAATCAACTTTTGGTTGAGTGTTCCCAGGATCTTGGTGCATGCATGATTCTTGATGACCAGGAGGGAGATCGCAGATACATGGTTGATGATATAGTCATCTATTGTTTTGGCAGGATCTTCTTGACTAGAGTTTCTAGTCTCAAGGAGAAATTATTGCATGCAGCACATGAGGACTTCCTAGCTATGCACTTGGATGCATACTTTACTTTTCTAGAGGAGTTACCTTGGGAGGGAATTGATCATGATATTCATCATCATATGGATAGATGCATATCCCGCATGCTTTTGGAGAGGTTGGCACAACCATTCCCTTGCTCATTGCAGGAGAGGGAAAGCATTCAGATGAGCCATTTCAGCTCAAGGTCTCAAGTACATGGTAGAGGAGGTATAATTTCCCATTATATTTTGTACCTCTTTACTTCATATGAGCAGCACATTATCCCAAGAAGGATTATCCCTTCTTTCATTTGATATGATGTACTTGCAGCTACTTTTAGCCTTGATTATGACAATTTTTATGATGGTTTGTGGGTGAAGCCACATATTCCTTGGTGTGCACCATTGGCACCAAATGGTGTTTTCATGTTTTATCTTATGATGAGATGTTGTGGTAGAAAACAAGTGGCTAGTACAACACTTTTTACTCTCGATTTTGAGGCAGGCCAAGGAGGCACTGCACAGGTTCCATGAGTGGGATTTGGAACCACTCTCCAGTTGTCATTTGGCAACTTGTTTCTATTACATATTGCTCCTTTATATTTCTAATGTTGTTTATAAGGAGAATTGTTTGGATATTATTGGATGTACAGCCCATTGGGAGCATGATTCTCCCCATTATACATGTCTTATTTTGTAGGAGATACCATGGGAAAACCATGATTGCCACATTACTACTTGTCTCTTCTTGTGGGAGGAACCACTTGGAGGATTTGAGGAGGCAAATCATGGCTGAATTTATTGATGGGGAGGCTTGGGCCATTCTTGGAGGCCATACTTTTCCAGCCCAAAGACAAAGGAGGCCCCATATGTGCAGAAAATGGAGGGAGAAACATCTTGGCAACCAAAAGCCCAACCTTTCATTCAGCCCCAACACATTGGATAGACCAAGGTTTGAGATTTTCATTTGGATGATAGCATGGATGAGAGGATCATCATTGGGAGAAAAATTTTCCCATTCATATAATCACTCCTACCTTAAGGAGGCCATAGCATAGCAAGAAGGATTCCACTACACCTTCTATCTTTCCATGAGGAGCATCATTTTCATCTTGCATACTTGGGAGAGAGCATTGGAGGATAGGTTTATTGCATCATCTTTTGAGAAGTGGTAAAGCTTGTTGTTGAGAAGGCCACAAGAGCAGAAAGGGGGAGAAATTTTGTTCTCTCTAAGTAGTTGCTTGAGGACAAGAAACATGTGGGAAGGGAGTACTGTAATGTTCCCAATTTTTAGCCTCAAGCTAAAATGGAACATTATAGTTGCATATTTTATTCTTGCTTAATAAAATGGGTAAGGAGACACCTTAGCCCTCTTTTGATGGAGAAATAACATTCCTTATGTGAAAATTAGGTGAATAAGCATCTGAAATAAACACCTAAGGGTGTGAATCGAACCCATCTCACTTTATTTAGTCACCTTTGACTAAATTCAATAGCGTTGCCCAAGGAGGAGAGGCTTCCTAGAGAAGTTACGCAGTTTTGGAGGGAAGACACTCACATGAGGGTGGAAACCCTAATTGGTGGGATCATGGTGGAGAAGATTTCCCTTTATTTATAATAAGGAGATGGCAGCCCATTTGCATTATGTTTGTAGTTTAGAATTGGGTCTCCAAAGGCTTGCATCCCCGGGCTGTTTAGCAGGGTGGTGGTGCCCTCGGGCACTAGAGTGTTCCCAGTTGGGAATCCCTACCTCTTTCTCAAGGAAGGAAGAGGATTGAGCTGATTTTCATCAATTTGGAATTGGTCACAGCTACATTCATCACCTACAGCGTTAGCTCTGCAGCAGAGAGGATGTTGTGTTGCTGGGTGCAGCAAGAGTGGAACTCATGGAGTCTCTCTTGATTGGTTTTCTTCAGTGGAGGAGTGATCTATTCATTGGAGGAGTTGCAAGGAGGATTCCGGGGCTTATTTTATATATTTGGAATAGGGCCAAAATTCCATCATCTCCCACTACGCAGTCCATGGAGAAAACTGCGTTATTTCAGAGGAGGCAGTGAGAGAGGGTTCATGGAGCTCATCAAGAGTGTGTTTTTGAGACAAATGGATCAGCCCTTTGTGCTTAGAGAAATTATTAGAGGATGGCAATCACATTTCATATCTGCCATGGCCTCATTCATATTTCAGTTCAGTTGCAGTGACAACTCAGTTCTCATAGTTTTGTATTCTTCTGCATTTCTAGCAATCTCTTCTAGATTGGCTAGGAATCCTGTATTTCAGCCCATTTCTTTGTTATTGGGCATTTTTTTGTATTCCTTCAGCCACATGTACATTTTATGAATATTCAGCAGCTGCTTCTCTCATAGAGACTGCACAGGCATGGTTCTCTGGTATTTTGTGTAGTTGCAGCAACTTGTGTATTTCAGGGTTTAATCATTGGAGATTGATTCCCATGGGATAAGGGATTCATTCATCATGATATTTATGTATATTATTTCTGATATAATAATATAATGATGGCTGTAGTATTTTCCCTCTTATAGTGTATTTATATTTGCAGAGTTTCAGAATATGTTTTGCATATTGTTGTAGGCTCTCTCCTTAAGCATTGTTTTAGAGATCTAGTTTGGGGAGATCTGTATAACCCATCTAGAATCATTTCTTTGAGCTCATTTTCTGCATAGGATATGTATTTTGTGTGTTATAAGGCATCCCAGTAGTGGTTTGTCTTATTTTTACAGCAGCTTCCTTATACAGTGTCCTCAAGGACCCTATAGCAGAAATTCTCGAGGTGGAATATCGCATATCCATAGACAGAGTCTGTGAAGGGCCAGCTAGCCTCAGGATCTCTCCCTTGTTTGGAAGGAGACATATCCTGTAAATGCCCCAACATTAAATCTTAGAAATTTACTTTTGATACCTCACTGAAGAAGGAATTATAATATCTCAAGATATTCCCGATGGAGCAGGAATTTCCAGATATGGAACATTACATAAAGTTAAGGTTAGGGTTAGGTTAAGGTTAAGGTTAGGTTAAGGGTAAAGTTAAGGTTATGTTTAGTTTAAGGTTAAGGTTAAGGTTATGGTTAGGCTAATGTTCAGGTCAAGGCTAAGGTTAAGGTTAAGGTTAAGGTTACGGTTAGCTTAAGGTTAATATTTGGTTAAGGTTAAGGTTAAGGTTAAGGCTAAATTTAAGGTTAGGGTTAGGTTAAGGTTAAGGTTAGGTTAAGGGTAAATTTAAGGTTAGGGTTAGGTTAAGGTTAAGGTTAAGGATATGGTTAGGCTAACGTTAAGGTTAAGGTTAAGGTTAGGTTAAGGTTACAGTTAAGTTAAGGTTAATATTAGGTTAAGGTTAAGGTTAAGGTTAATGTTAAGGGTTTGGTCAAGGTTAGGGTTATGTTATAGTTAAGGTCAAGGGTAAGGTTATAGTTAGGTTAATGTTAAGGTTAAGGTTAAGGTTAAGTTAAGGTTAAGATACGGTTAAGGTTAAGGGTTTGGTCAAGGTTAGAGTTAGGTTATAGTTAAGGTTAGGTTAAGTTAAGGTTAAGGTCAAGGTTAAGGGTACAGTTAAGGTCAAGGTTTGGTTAAGGTTAAGGTTAGGTTAAGGTTAAGGTTAAGGGTAAGGTTAAGGTTAATGTAAAGGTAAGGTTAAGGTTAAGGTTGAGGTTAGGTTATAGTTAAGGTCAACGTTAAGTTTAGGTTATCGTGAAGGTGAAGGTTAAGGTTAAGTTTAATGTTAATGGTGAAGGTTAAGGCTAAGGTTAAGGTTACGACCCGTAACCTTAACCTTCACCCTTAACCTTAACATCACCTTAACCTTAACCTTAACCTTAACCTTCCACTAACCCTAACCTTTACCTTAACCTTAACATTAACCCCAACCTTAACCTTAACCTAACCTTAACCTTGAATTTACCCTTAACCTTAACCTTAACCTGACTAAACCTGTAACTTTAACCTTTGCCATAACCTAACCTGAACCTTCACCTTAACTATAACCTAAACCTAACCTTAACCAAACTCCTAACCTTAACCTTAACCTTAACCATGAACTTAACCTTAACCTTCCCATAACCATAACCTTAACCTTAATCTTGACCTTACCAAGGTTATGGTTAGGATATAGTTAAGGTCAAGGTTAGGTTAAGGTTAAGGTTTGGTTAAGTTTAAGGTAAGGTTAAGTTTAAGGACAAGGTTAAGGTTAAGGTAATGGTTAAGGTAAGGTTAAGGTTAAGGTTAAGGTTAAGGATAATGTTATGGAAGGTTAAGGTTAAGGTTATGGTTAAGGTTAAGGTTAAGGTTAATGGGGTAAGGTGAAGGTTATGGTTAAGGGTAAGGTCAAGGTTAAGGTTAAGGTTATGGTTATGGGAAGGTTAAGGTTAAGGTTAAGGTTAAGGTTAGGTAAAGGTTACGGGTTTAGTCAGGTTAAGGTTAAGGTTATGGTTAAGGTTAAGGTTAAGGTTAAGTTAACCTTAACCCTTAACCTTACCCTAACCTCACCCTAACCTTAACCTGACTAAACCTGTAACCTTAACCTCAACTTTACCCTTAACCTAACCTTAACCTTAACTTTAGCCTTGACCTTAACCTAACCCTAACCTTAACCAAACCCTTAACTTGACTAAACCTGTAACCTTAACCTTCACCTTACCCTTAACCTTCACCTTAACCTTAAAATTAACCTTAACTATAACCTAACCCTAACCTTGACCAAACCCTTAACCTTAACCTAAAATTTAACCTTAACCTTCCCCTAACCTTAACCATAACCTTAACCTTGACTTTATCCTTAACATAACCTTAACATTGACTTTGCCCTTAACGTAACCTTAACCTTGACTTTACCCTTAATCTTGACCTTACCCTAACCTTAACCTTGACTTTACCCTTGACTTAACCTTCACTATAACCTAACCCTAACCTTTACCAAGCCCGTAACCTTAACCTTAACCCGACTAAACTCGTAACCTTAACCTTAACCTAACTAAACCCGTAACCTTAACCTTAAACTTACCCTTAACCTTCACCTTAACCTTAACTTTACCATTAACCTGACCTTAACCTAAACCTTTACCTTGAACTTGACCTTAACCTTAACCTTAACCTTACCCTTACCTTCAACCTTTACTTTACCCTGAACCTAACCTTACCCATTAGGTTAAGGGTTTGGTCAAGGTCAAGGTTAAGGTTAGGTTAAGGGTAAGGTTATAGGTAAAGTTAATGTTATGGTTAGGGTAAGGTTAGGGTAAGGTGAAGGTTAAGGTGAAGGTTAAGGTTAAGGTTAGGCGAAGGTTAATGCTAAATTTAGGTTAATGTAAGGTTAAATTTACGGGTTTAGTTAGGTTAAGGTTAAGGTTAAGGTTAAGGTTAGGGTAAGGTAAAGGTTAAGATAAGGTTAAGGTTAAGGTTAAAATTTAGGTTAGGTTAAGGGTAAAGTTAAGATTAGGGTTAGGTTAAGGTGAAGGTTAAGTTTAGGTTGAAGGTAAAGTTAAGGTTAGGGTTAGGTTAATGTTAAGGTTAAGGTTAAGGTTATGGTTAGGCTAAGGATAAGGATAAGGTTAAGGTTAGGTTTAAGGTTACGGTTAAGTTAAGGTTAATATTAGCTTAAGGTTAAGGTTAAGGTTTAGTCAAGTTTAGGGTTAGGTTATAGTTAAGGCCAAGGTTAAGGTTAGGTTAAGGGTAAAGTCAAGGTTAAGGTTAGGTTAAGGTTAAGATTAGGTTAAGGGTAAAGTGAAGGTTAAGGTTAGGTTAAGGTTAAGGTCAAGTTTAAGGTTAAAGTTAAGGTCAAGGTTAGGGTTAGGTTATAGTTAAGGTTAAGGGTTTGATCAAGATTAGGGTTAGGTTAAGGTTAAGGTTAAGGTTAGATAAGGATAAGGTCAAGGTTAAGGTTAGGTTAAGGTTAAGGTTACAAGTTTAGTCAGGTTAAGGTTAAGGTTACAATTAAGGTTAAAGTCAAGGTTAAGGGTTTGGTTAAGGTTAAGGTTAAGGTTAGGTTAATTTAAGGTTAAAGTTAAGTTTAAGGTTAGGTTTAGGGTAAATTTAAGGTTAAGGTTAGGGTTAAGGTTAGGGGAAGGTTAAGGTTAGGTTAAGGTTAAGGTTAAGGTTAAGGTTAGGTTAAGGTGAGGGTTAGGTTATATTTAAAGTTAATGTTAGGCTAAGGGTAAGATAAGGTGAAGGTTAAGGTTAAGGTTAAGGTTAAGGTTTTGTTAAGGTCAAGGTCAAGGTTAAGGTTAAGGTTAAGGTCAAGGTTAAGGGTAAAGTTAATTTCAAGGTTAGGGTTAGGTTATATTTGAGGTTAATGTTAGGTTAAGGGTAAAGTCAAGTTTGAGGTTAAGGTGAAGGTTAAGGGTAAGGTTAAGGTTAAGGGTTACGAGTTTAATCAGGTTAAGGTTAAGGTGAAGGTTAAGGTTAAGGGTAAGTTTAAGGTTAAGGTTAAGGGTTTGGTTAAGGTTAGGTTAAGGTTAAGGTTAAGGTTAAGGGTTTGGTCAAGGTTAGGGTTAGGGGTAAGGTTATGGTAAGGTTAAGGTTAAGGTTAGGCTAAGGTTAAGGTTAAATTTAGGTAAAGGCAAGGCTAAGGTTAACGTAAGGTTAAGTTTAAGTTTATGGGTTTAGTCAGGTTAAGGTTAAGGTTAAGGTTTTGTTCAAGGTTAGGGTTAGGTTATAGTTAAGGTTAAGGTTAGGTTAAGGGTAAATTTAAGGTTAAGGGTTTGATCAAGTTTAGGGTTAGGTTATACTTAAGGTTAAGGTTAAGGTTAAGGTTAGGGTTAAGGTTAGGGTAAAGGTTTAGGTTAAGGTTAAGATTAAGAATTTGGTCAAGGTTAGGGTTTAAGTTTTAGTTAAGGTTAAGGATAAGGTTAAGGGGGTAAGGTTAAGGTTAATGGTTAATGTTAAGGTTAAGGTTAGGGTTAAGATTAGGAGAAGGTTAAGGTTAAGGTTAATATTAAGGGTTTGGTCAAGTTTAGGGTTAGGTTATAGCTAAGGTTAAGGTTACAGGTTTAGTTAGGTCAAGGTTAAGATTAAGGTTTTGGTCAAGTTTAACGTTAATGGCTTTGCCAAGCTTAGGTTTAGGTTGTATTTAAGGTTAACGTTAAGGTTAAGGTTGAGATTAATGTTACAGGTTTAGTATGGTTAAGGTTAAGGTTATGGTTATGGGAAGGTTAAGGTTAAGGTTAAGGTTAAGTTAAGTGTAAATTCAAGTTTAGGGTTAAAGTTAAGATTAAGATTAAGGGTAAGGTCAAGGTTAAGGTTATAGGTCTGAACCTTAACATTCACTATAACCTTAACCTTAGCCTTAGCCTTAACCTTAGCCTTAACCTTCCCATAACCTTAACCTTGACTTTAACCTTAACCTTAACCTTAACCTTAACCTTCTCATAACCATAACCTTAAACTTAACCTATCCTTAACCTTAACCTTAACCTTAACTTAACCTTAACCTTAATTATGACCTAACCCTAACCTTACCCTAACCATAACCTTAACTATAATAACCTAACCATAACCTTAACCTTACCCTTAACCTAACCTTAACCTTAACCTTGACATTGACCTTAACCTTAACCTTAACTTAACCTTAACCTTGACCTTGACCTTAACTTTAACTATAACCTGACCTAATTTTCACCTTATCTATAACCTAACCCTAACCTTGAACAAACCCTTAACCTTAATCTTAACCTTAACCTTTACCTAACCTTAACCTTAACCTTTAACCTTCCCATAACCATAACCTTAACCTTAACCTTAACCTTCACCTTAAACTTTACCTTGACTTTACCCTTAACCTTAACATTAAATTTCCCATAACCATAACCTTAACCTTGAATTCACCCTTAACCTAATCTTAACCTTAACCATAACCTAACCCTAACCTTTTCCAAACCCTAACCTTAATCTTAACTTAAACTTAACCTTAACCTTAACCTTAACCTTAACCTTCTCCTAACCTTAACCCTAACCTTAACCTTAACCTTAACCTTCCCCTAACCATAACATTAACCTTAACCTTCCCATAACCATATCCTTAACCTTAACCTTGACCTTACCCTTGACATTAACCTTCACCTTAACCTTAACGTTAACCTTGACCTTGACCTTAACCTTACCCTTAAACTTATCTTAACCTTACCCTAACCTTAACCTTAACTTTACACTTAACCTTACCTTAACCATAAACTTAACCTAACCTTAACCTTAACCTTACCCTTAATACTATCTTAACCTTAATATAACCATAACCTTATATAACCATAACCTTAACCTTAACCTTATCCTAACCATAACCTTATCTTTACCCTTAACCTTAAATCAACTATAACCTTAACCTTCACCTTAACCTTAACCTTAACCTTGACTTTACCCTTAACTTAACCTTAACATAACCTTAAGCTTAACTTAACCTTAACCTTAACCTTCACCTTCACCTTAACCTTACCCCCTTAACCTTAACCTTAACCTTAACCTTAACCTTAACCTAATCTTAAGCCCTTAACCTAAACCTTAACATTACCCTTAACCTTAACCTTAACCTTAAAATTAAACTTAACGTAACCTTAACCTTAACTATAACCTAACCCTAACCTTGACCAAACCTTACCCTTAAGGTCAAGGTTAAGGTTAGGTTAAGGTTAAGGTTAGGTAAAGGTTAAGGTTAGGTTAAGGTTAAGGTTAAGGTTTTGGTTATGGAAAGGTTAAGGTTAAGAGTAAGGTTAGGTTAAGGGTTTGGTCAAGGTTAGTGTTGGGCCAGAATTGTAATATATGGATAAAATATGCTTCCCTAGACTAGTGTCTAGTCTAGAAAAACAGGTGAAAGACTGCACTACCCTTTTTCCTAACTCAGAACGGATATACAGGGAGGATTGGATGCTTACTTGTTTCAATCGCTTCCAAATGGCTCCTTTCAATTGCTTCCACTACAGCCTCAACTTCAAGCGGTTTCAAATAGTCAAATGCTTCCTACAAGAAAGAGTACTGAAATAGCAGAAGATACAATAATATAGATATCTATTCAAGTTAATTAGCAAAATTAGTTAAGCATAAACTACATTCATCAACAAAGATTTTGCAACATGGGAAATGAAAGTAAACAAGGATGCATGTAGGGAAAAACAAGAAGTACTCTTTATTGATGATAGAAGGAGAGGTTACAACCTAGTGACTGATTCATCATGACCTTCCAGTAGAGTTCTTTAGTATCATCACAATATAAGTCTCTCCACCAGCAGCTCCACAAGTCAAACACTCTATTGAAAATTCTCCAACATTTCTCTACTCAAAATATTCCTCCCTGAACACTTAGCTTTGTGTTCAACTTATAGATTAACTGTAGGTTGTTTTGCAATAAATTGCATTCAAAAAATATGAAATACATGTTTTCTAGTCATGTAGATGCTAATGGACACTTGGATACGAAGCATGACACATGTGAACCCTTCTAGAAGACACTGGCCAAGTGGAGATTCCAGAACAATGAGAGTTTCACTCCCAATATTTGAATGTTGGGAAGTGCTATGCAGATCAACCCAGAATGGGGCTACTTGCATATGCAACGCACTTAGGCCCTTTAGAGCCTGTGTTGGTGAGCTCCCACATGTTTAATATTAAGCTTCAAACCATGTAAAAGCCTTGCTTTGATGAAAATCTTGTTTGATTCATTAATGTTTCCTGTCTTAGAGAATATAGCAACTGAGATGATAGGGAATGATAGACACTTTGACCATTGGTCCTGGAGATGCGGTCCAATTAACCAGGTCATTGGTAATAGTGCCCAAATTGACCTATAAAAATTTCCCCCTAAAGCATGAGATCTAAATAATAAGAACATTTTATTGAGATGCTTTACACTGTGATGAGATTGGAAAAAAAGAAGAACGGTCACCTGCATCAATATTACAATACATTATATCATGATAAATCCTCTATTGATCATAATTTCTGAGCGTAGGAATTCCCATAGTCAGCACATAAAGCAATATAATAACATGTACATAATTTAGAAAGTCGTCTACGTTGTAATGTTACCCAGATGCAGGCATCGCCTACAAATATAGGCCCATGTTTGCATGACAATCTGTATGTAAGGTCACCATACAGATGATGTGTACAAAAATCCTGAAATCGCAGCCTGGATGGCTGAAACTAGATCCGGGGTCTTCTTATCTCATTCACTCGATCATTTGGGTACAAGTCTTGCCATGCGAATATATGATTTGTTGTCGAACATGGAAAGACATCGTTTGATTACCAACCAATAATGAAAGTTGTTAACAAATGCGAGAGAACCACTTGTTAGCCACCTATAAAAATTTTCATATCAAATGGTGGCTAAATCATTTTTTGAGCCTTCAAGAAACAATTTTATTGCCAAGTTGTTAATTCTTTAAGTCTTGTGAAGACAACTTTTCTTTTGATTAATCTTCACTGCTGTTTCCCTCTCAAATATGAAAATTTGTTGTTTTCCTGAAGAAAAATGCTAAAAACTCCATTTTTTCCTCATTTTTACTCCTCCTTTCCTTCATCATTAACCTCCATTTCATCCCCTTTTTCCTCATAAAAATTCCTCCATTTTCATCATTTTAACCTTTAAAATCACTTTAAGACCCTTTTAAAATCATATGGACTCCTTCCATTGGTTTTAAAAAGCCTTCTTTCCTCTACCGAAACCCTCGTTTTCCCTTCAAAAATCTGTTTAAAAATCCAAAAAACAGTCTTTTTAAACTATAGGCTTAAGCCCCTTTTGGCTAAGCTCTCAACCACTTCTCCACCATATGCCCGTGCCTAGGACCAAGAGTTAAAGTCCCAAGCTCTTATTGCAATCAGAAACTTTCAATGGGTGCATTTCTTTATTTAAACGAAAAGTCCCGATGCGATGGGCTCCTTTGTATAAACCCCCGATCCCTTGCTCCCTTTGAAGAACCATGAGCCCCGCAATCGGGCGCTAAAACATATAAATAAACCCTCCTGATGCATTTTTTCCTTTGTATTTCATATAAAAACCCATTTTTCTATATTAACGCAAAACCAGCCGATTTGTGGTTTAAACTATTCCCAACTTTTGATATGAAATGATCAAACGGTCTTCGAGATCTCGCATCGGAGATTTCCATTAGGCGTGTTTTAAATATTTTATCGCCCACTCCCAATTGGCATCCTCTCGATGAATTCCCAGTCGTTGATTTTCCCCACTAGATTCAAATCCGATGACCTGCATTGCTCCATCCCAAAGCTCATTCCCCCGCCTTTAGACCTCCAATTCATTCCCCACCGTCGATCTGGCCCTCAGATCAAAGGTCCACATCTAATCACATTGCGCCTTTCCTCTCTCCTCCGCCATTGATCTCTAAGGCCAATCTCATCCGACGGCCAAAAATCCTTTCGGAAACCCCAAATTTCATTTTCATACTTTTCCTCCGCCAAAGTTTTTTAACCCATTTTCCTTTGCATTTTCCGTCATTTCATTATAAAGTGACCCTTCCTCTTTATTTTTTTATGACTGCTCCCGACCGTTTATCTCTATAGATCAACGACCCTAAATTAATCTCCCCAACATTTAAGTCGACTGCCTTTATTTTTAAACTCGGAAAAGTAATCCTCGTCGTTGGATGCTTTCATCCAACGGCTGCACTCTAAACCTAAGCCTCCAAATCAGTCTGACCCAAATACGCAGGATTTTTATAATTTTTCTTGTATTGTGCAGGTTTCAATTGTTTTTTCCATTATGTTAAAAGAAAAACAAAGGCTAGGGATGATGATCCCCCAGGCCTTTATTCATCAAAAAGGATCATTCCACAGGGTTTTCCATCAACATTTGTCAGTGCCTCATGAATGATGGCAACATTATAAAATCACACTATAATATCTGCACATCAACAAGACACAACAAAATTCAATCAAGTAAATAGTATCATTGTGAAAGGATCTAACCACAGCAGAGATGAAGAATTGAATACTGTTTACACAGTTTTGAGGGATTATGGTCCAAATCGACTTTCAAAAGCCTAATCCACTCAATTAAACACAGTTTGAAGAACAAAAGACAAAATTTAGGCCTAATTAATCCTAACACACATAATTAAAGCAAATTAGCAGTGATTAAAGAAGGACAATCAGATCTATCTATCCGAGAAAGCCTCTGTTATGTCCCTATATTACTAGTATAGTCCCTTATTGTTATTAGTGTAACCCCCTTATTGTTATTATTGTACCCTTGTAACCCCCATTTTGTTATTATTGTGCCCTTAAATTATTATTGTTAGGTCGGCTAGGATTACATTGTGGCCCACTAGGATTACATTATGGCCACATGGACTCCTATATATAGAAAGGAGGTTTTGTAAATTGTATCATCCAATAATTGTTCATTTATGTAATGTATTGGAGGTTTCCCCCTCAAAGTGGCTTATTTCTAAGGCGTTGATATCTCTTTTTTTCTATTTTTGGAGCTGGTTACACAACAGCCTCCACTGCCACATCAGAGGCTAATTGAATCCTCTCAGCTGCCAAAAGGCACCTGCAAGCCTCAAAGCATTAAAAGGAGGCATAATTATTGCCTGAGTTAGAGATACAGCTGAATAGTTATTTCAAATCAAAGAAACACATTTAAATTGTCAGCAAAGTTATTACGAAGATAACTAAGAGCCTTAAAGTCAACAAAATCTCCCAAGCGAGCTTAATACTTAATGTAAGCCAAGTAATACAGAAAAAATATTTGTAATCTTCTTCATTGAGCCCCTCAAAGACATAGAAGCATTAAAATGTATTAACTGAGCCTGTAAATCTTTTCTCTCATTCCACCTCCTCATTTTCCTATAAAATCTTCTTGAGGAGCTCATTGTAAAGGGTTAGTTGCAGAACTTTGAAATATACTTGTGCTTGAAATTTTCTACATGTAAATAGTGTTCAGAGGCTCTTGAAACTCTGTTTGTAATCAAATAAGTTAGGTTGAGAAGAGAAGATGATTGTTGAACTGATACATTGGACTTGAAGAATGTAACTGGATTGACATCAATATATAATTTGATTCTTGGGATCTTGGTCTATATCACTGGTGAAGTGCTTCTTTCTGTGCTATTTTTTTCCTTTCATGTATGCCATTTTTTCCATTTATTCTCTGATAAAGAAAATCAAGCATAGAGTTAGGATTTACTGTTAACATTACCCTTCTCTGACTGATAAGCTTTATCTCAATGTTTTCCTCCAAATTGTGTATTTAAGAATGATTCTATACGGTCCAAACAGTTACGAATGTTGGCATTCCCTCGTCCGACGGCCTAAACTAAACATTTTTCTTGAATTTTATTTTCATTATATGCTTAGTAGAGTTAGACTAGGAAATTTTATGGTTTGCCTTGTCTTCTAGTTCTTTCTTCAAAGGTAGTTCTGAATGTTTCCCTAAGAGTATGCTGAAAGAAGTTTAGATTTAAAAGTATCTTATCTAATATTAGGCTGCACTTCATTTTTCTTATCTATTTTCATCCCTTCTGAAAGTAATTATGTGGATTACTGGATTGTTTGTTTGATGAGTCAGCTTTATTGCGAGCCTTTCCAAAGAAGTCTATGGTTAGCTGTGTCCTTTGGTTGGTTCTAAATAGTTACTTAAAAGGATTTTCTTTTTTGGACAGACTAATAAATCCTAGTTGAAATTATTGTCTGTTTCCACCCCTTCAACACTTTTATTGTTCCATTCCATAATTTTATCCAAAAAATCTTGTGATATAGATGACTTTCCCTTTGGACCACTCTTGAAATTGTTGCACAATTAAAAAATTTTATGACTCCATAGCCCAATGGACTAAAAACCAGCATCATATCTATCCTATCAGCCAAAGTCTTGTTCTTGATTGCTTGCAACTTCACACCTTTGAAACTCTTTCATTTTAGGACTTTCCTCATAACTAAAAACCATGCTCAACCATCAAAAACCAAACAAAGACCCTTGTTCTTAATAACTAGCCTAATATCACACATAAAAGCTTTAAAGATAAATCAATATTTGCACTTATAGAGAGATCCCTCTATGGATTCAGGAAGGCTAGATTCTAGAACCCCAAAGTGGTTCAAGTGTTCTCTCCGTAGTTCTGGTCTCACCAATCTGCTCGAATTACGGGGAGCTGACATTTCTGGCGACTCTGTTGGGGATTTTCTGAGAAAAATTCATCCTAAATAATTTGGAACCTTGGGAAACATCTTGATTTAATGACATCTATTCTGTTAGCCAGTTAAGCCACTAGGCATAACATTTCTGGCGACTCCACTGGGGAATTGAGTAAAATTTTCATCTTAGGTACCCTTAAGATTTCATAAAACCCCTTGAGTACAAGAAACCTTCTTCAAGCACTACTAAGAAAATGGTAATAATGATAAAACTTATATGAATCAGTGACAAACTAAGGAAGCCTTAGGATTCTCTGAAGAAGCTTATCAAACCTTGAAGGGTCAGCTAGCTTAGCCATAAGGGTATAATTTCTTTGTCTCATCACCATAGCTAAGAGTTGAAATAGATTTAGGACACTCTTAGAACACACAGGACTGAAAAAACTCAGAAAAACCCAAAAATATTTCAGATTGGTATTCAAATAAACATGGTGGTGGACCATAAAACCTTTTACCTCCAAAAGAGCTAAAAATTTCCACCTGGTGACTCCACAATCCTAAAAAGACCTTAAGGCTCCACTAGGAAGACCCCTTATCATCATAACATCATTTAAACTCAGTTAGAGGACTTTAGGATTAAATTTTTCTTGTTCAAAGATCAGTTTGCCTCTTCAATACTGTCATATTTGGTTAAAATTTTCTTGTTTAGTTGGGTCTGAAAAACTCAGCATAGTGGCTCCTAGAAAGATTCATACTAGAGCCTACCCTGACCCTAACCCTCCTGAGATAGTTGATAACCTTGAAAGAATCCTTAGGAAGTCTCCTGAGGTTAAATCTTCAACTATTTTCAGATCACCCTTTAGAGCTAATTCTGTTCCTAGAAACCTTGTAGCTCTACAACAATCTCAAGTTGACTTAAGAAATCCATTTAGAACTAGGTCACTTGATGATTTAGATCAGCTAGATTTAGAGTCTTCAATTTCATCTCCAAAAACAAGTGAACATCCTGGTAGTAGAGAAACTACACCACCTGATTTACATTTCCTTCACAATTTAGGTGTCTCTCATCCAAGATCAGCTCAACAATATATTACTGGTCCATCCACATCTATTGTTCATACATCCACTATTCAAACCACTCCATTCCAACCCACTTTACCTCTTTTTAATCCATCTCTTGTAAATCCACCCCCTCCACATATCATGGCAACGTGGTATGCCCTGTTGGTCCTTCCTTTACCCTTAGTCAATCTTCCACAGGACTATTAGTCCAAGATACCATTGTATGATGTCAGTAATGCTACTACTACTTCACAACATGTGGATAAGATGAATGAATACTTTGACAGAAATGAGATTGATGATGAATCTGTCAAACTTAGATTATTTTCTCAGATTTTAGGGGGAGAAGTAAGAAAATGGTTCAAAGGCTTAACCCCTCACAGTATTAATGATCTCCAAGCCTTCCATCAGTTATTCTTAAACAAATGGGAAGTGAAGAAAAACCCTCTCCAAATACTTTCGAACTACAAGAATCTCCACAGAAACACTGGGGAAAGTGTACAAGCTTATTGCACTAGGTTTAGAAGTGTGTATAATGCACTTCCCCCAGACTTAAAACCTCCACAAGGCTCAGCTCTAAAAAATTTTCCTAAAGGATTTGATCCTGAAATGGCCTATCAACTGAGAGAGAGAGATCCTTTAACCCTTGAGGATATGCAAAAAGGAGCTCTTGTTGTGGAATTTTATTTAATGGAGAAAAGAGCAATAATGAAAAATGAAAAGAGAGTTTCCTTTAGGGAGGAATCCACGCCTTCCACATCTAACTCAAAGATGGAAATAATGATGGAGGAAATGATGAAAAAAATTAGCATACTTGAGAGAGCACAAACAAGTCAAAACCAAACAGATCCTCAAAACAGAAATCAAAACCAGAATCCGAACTTTAGGAGAAACTAGCCTCAGAATAGACCAAGGGAGGATGATCAACACAGTACTCCTCCTTTTCATCAAAACTATGTGAGTGAGGTTGAAGAAACATTAGAACAAATAGAGGAAGATGACATCAACATGCTGGAAGTAGAAAATGATGATTTTGAAGTTCATTATGATAGAAAAAAAGGTCTATACACACCCTATGATGATAAAAGAGATGAGGATGAAAGTTATTATCAAGAAATGGAAAGTGTCATCATAGAATCTCAAAAAGAGTATGACCTTAGAAGTAAAAGAAATGAAGAAACTCCCAAAAATAAAACCTCTATAAAATCTACACAAAACAACACTATAAATAAACCGAAAGTGACAAAGCAGAAAGACAAAACAATAACTGGAAATTATGATAAAAACAAAGAGAAAGGCACTCAAAACAATGAAAAACAGAGTGTATACCTTAATAGTGTTAACACCTCATCTAGTGCTCCTGTTAAAACAATTTTGTCAAATTTAAATACAGGAAATCAGCAAACTGATTTTGCTGATAGAGTGGCAGTTAATAAGGTTGAAACAAGCACTTCAAAGAATCAGATGCCTTTAGTTTTGACCAGGAAATTGCTAGAATCAAGATCTCTGTTCCTCTCACTAAATTAGCTGCCCAGAATGTATATAGATCTCAAATTTTGAAGGCTTTTAACATATAAGAGAATAATGATATTGTCAATCTTAACGATGACCAGCCAGAGCTCATATTCGGTCCTAAGATTGAGGGTAGCTATCAAGAGGGACCAATTCCTCCTTTTTACGTTAGTTTAAATGTTCATGACAAGATTTTACATAACGTTATGCATGATTTAGGGGCCTCTCACAATTTAATGCCCAAAGCTGAAATGGAGAGCCTAGGCCTTGAAATCACCAGACCTTACAAAGATCTTTACTCCTTTGACTCAAGCAGAGTGAAATTTTTAGGATTAATCAAAGACCTCTGTGTTAACTTAGCAAAAATTCCAACCAAGTGTTTAGTCATGGATATTGTTATGGTTGATGTGCCCCAAAATTACGGTATGTTGTTATCAATATCTTGGGGAGCTAAGTTACAAGGAACTATGCAGATGGATATGACCTATGTGACCATCCCAGTTTTTAATCAAATAGTAAGACTTTACAGGGAGTCCCATATGCGATACATGGTTACCATCCAAGAAATACCACAAAACTCTCCTCTTTATTCTGTAAACATAGGCCTTGATTCATTTATCCTTTTCAACGATGAAACATTCAGTGAACAAGTGACCTCAACTGAATTAATGGAAAATAGAGAGGAGGGGGAAGACAACACAGAAGTGTCAAAACAGTTTGCTAAACCTGAAAACTCCACCAGATAAAACACAGGTCTTGAGCTACAAATCATGCATCCTTTGTTTTTAAACCTTGAGAGTCAAGAAAGTAGTCATCAACGCAATGAAAAACCTGAGGAATTAAACAAATTCAACAAAGTGTCGATCTTCAAGAACAATCCGAAAGCACGCTGGTTGAAGAGGATAGTGACCAAACCGATGAACCTAAAAATAGTCCTCTTTGGAGTATGAACTTAGACGGGTCTTGCACTAGGAGCAATGCTGGTGTAGGCATTTGGATACGTAACACTGAGAACAACCATACGCAAGGCCATTCCTACAGATTAAATTTTCAATGTTTGAATAACATGGCAGAATATGAATCCCTTCTTTTAGGTTGAAGAAATCAGGAGCCAAAAGAATAAAAGTTTATGGGGATTCAGAGATAATGATTAGGCAAGTGAATGGGGAATACAACGCTAAACACCCCAGACTTAGAGCCTATAGGAATGATGTCATGGACTTATTGAAAACTTTTGAGGAATCCCAACTTGTTTTCGTCCCAAGAGAAAAGAATATCATGGCCCACAGTTTAGCTTTTGCTGATAGAACATGCTCAATGCCTTATGAAACCAAAAAATGTACAACTCAAATTAAATTCAGACCAGATGTCCTTGATAATGAAAAATATTGGCAAGTGTTTGACGGAGACAGACAAATAGAGGACTTCCTGCAGTCCAGAAATGAATTTGAACTACCGAGTTCAGATTCAGACTATGAAACAGACTGTCCTAGTGAAAAAATTCTACTTGATAATGAAGAAGAGTCTCCAAAGATGGCTTATGTAAATCTGTTGTCTAAAAAACTTGAAAATACAATAGAAATGATTGCAGAGTTAGAAACAAAATACTTATAAACTCTGCAATCTAATGATCAAAGTTTTCCAAAAGGTCTGGGCCCTTTAGAAGAGTTGTTTGATTTCAACGATGTGGCCAAGAAACCGAAACTGGAGCTTGTCAAAATTGAAATTGAAGAGTGTAATATAGGTAGTGAACTAAAACCAAAGATGATCAAATTGTCTAAGACTTTACCAACTCACATTAAACTCAAATACATAGAGTTGTTCAAAGAATTTTCTGATGTTTTTGCGTGGAGTTATGAGGATCTGAAATCCTATGAGACTGAAATAATTCAGCACAAGATGCCTCTCAGGGAAAACCAAAAACCATTTAAACAAAAAATGCACAGAATAAACCCTGTTCAGTTACATTTGGTTGAGAAGGAAATCAAGAAAATGTATGAAGCTGGTACTATTGTCCCTATTAGATATTCAGAGTGGGTGTCTAATCTAGTGCCAGTTAGGAAGAAAAAAGGAGATATTAGGCTTTGTATAGACTTTAGAGACTTAAACAAAGTTTCATTCAAATACAACTACCCTTTACCCAAAATGGATCATATTTTACAAAGGGTAGTTGGTTCTAAAAGAATTTCTTTGCTAGATGGCTACTCAGGATACAATCGGATTTTAGTACATCCTGATGATCAATTAAAGACAACCTTTACTACACCTTGGGGCACTTTCATGTATGCGAAAATTCCCTTTGATCTAATGAATTTTGGTGATACTTTTCAGAGAGCCATGGACATTGCATTATTGGAGGAATTGGGCTACTTCATCATTATTTACCTAGATGGTGTCACTGCTTTTTATAAGACAGATGAAGAGCACTTAGAACACTTGAGGAAAGTATTCGAGAAATGCAGAAAGTTTGGGATATATTTAAATCCTAAGAAAACACTATTTGGTCTCTAAGAAGGTAAAATTCTTGGGCACATTATATCAGAAGAGGGAATAAAGATAGACCCAAAAAGGATCAAGGCTATATTGCAAATCACTCATTCTCGAAGCATCAAGGAACTTCAATATTTCATTGGAAAGATTAATTTCTTGAGAAGGTTCATACCCAACTTGGCTAAGCTCCTTAGAAACATTACAAACATGCTGAAAAAGGAGCAAGGAGTTAAGTGGACCTTGGAAGCAAAGAAATCCTTTGAGCTGGTAAAACAAGAATTAACCAAAACACCAGTTCTAATAAGTCTTGATTTTTCAAAATATTTTTATATTTTTTCATTTGCATCAGAACATACAATAGCTTCTGTCCTATTGAAGAAAAATCCACAGGGACAAGAGCAGCCCATTGCATTCTTTAGCAAGGCATTGAGAGATGCTCCTCTGAAGTACAACATTATGGAGAAAAAAGGCTTTGCTTTGGTCAAAGTTTTAAAAGACTTCAGAGTATACATTTTGCACTCCCACATCATTGCCTTTGTCCCAAATTCAGTTGTGAAAGACATTATAACACAGGACCCAGATGGTAAGAGAGGTAAGTGGATAGCTATGATACTCGAATATGATTTAGAAATCGAGCCCACTAAACTCATTAAAGGCTAAGGTCTAGCTAGATTAATGGCTGAATCCAATTTTGAAATTCTTGATATTAATATGATAAATGCTTTAGATGAACAAGAGGAACTCTCAACTCCCATTGTTGAAGATCATTTTATGAATTCCTCTTGGTATGCTGATATTCTATATGTTCTTCTCAATCTGAATACACCTCCTAGTTTGTCAAAAACAGAGGCAAGGTTTTTAAAGTTAAAAGCTGTAAACTATTGCGTTATAGATAAATGTATTTATTGGAAAAATGAAAGTGGGATATTGCTTAAATGTTTGCCTGAGAATTATGAAGAGAAATTTAAGCATAAGTTCCATGAAGGAGAATGTGGAGGCCACCTCTACTGGAAGACAACAACCAAAAAAATCCTTAGAGCTGGTTACTATTGGCCCACCCTCTTTCTAGATGTACACAAGATGATAATTGCCTATCATAAATGCCAACTTTTTGAAGGCAAAAGAAAATTTCTTCCTTCACCCTTGCATCCAATCACTGTTGAAGCTCCTTTTCAACAGTGGGGACTTGACTTCATAGGATAAATCCATCCACCCTCATCTGCCCAACATAGATGGATTCTCACTGCAACAGACTACTTTACCAATTGGATAGAAGCCATCCCTTCTAGGCAAGCCAATGACTTTGTCATCATAAAATTCATTAAGACTCATATCCTCTCTAGATTTGGATGTCCTAGGAAGATCATCACTGATAATGCTACAACATTTGGATCCAAGAAGATGGTTGAATTCTGTCACAAATATTAGATTACGTTGGGCCATTCTACTGCTTATTACCCTCAAGGTAATGGGCTAGCAGAATCCTCAAACAAGAGTTTGGTGAACATAATCAAGAAGTTGCTGGAGGACAATAAGAAGTCTTGACACACAAATCTAGTACATGCACTATGGGCTGACAGATTAACACTTAAGAAATCTATTGGGATGTCACCCTATCAGCTTATGTATGGTAGAGATGCAATTTTCCCAACCAGCCTTGGTGTGCCAGTTATGAAGCTGATCCAAGGGGTGAAGTCTGAAGATAAGATATGATCATAAGAATAAATCATACTATACATCTTCATCAAACCATAGAGGAGGTTTACAACAGAGCATTACAAAACAAGAGAGCATCAAGAAGCTTTTTGATAGAAGAA